>JASSUY010036901.1:0-34321 GCA_032466535.1 Forpus xanthops | reverse complement strand
TGTTGGGAATGGCGGCAGTCCAGGTTCCCCGTAAGGATGGAGCTCAGTGCCGTACCTCAGTCAGAGGCGGCATGCTGGTGTTGAGCTGGTGCTGAGGTGAGTCCAGGCTGTGGCACCATGGCACATATTCTTGGGTGTCTCACGGAGTCATCCAAAGGTTTGCTCTTAAGCAGTCAACTTGATGTGAGCTGCATGAGTCCTTGGTGCTAGCAGAGCCTGGCACTGCAATCTTGCTGCAGACAAGCACCAAACTGTGGATCTACAATTGCCTTCTGGCACCCCCCAGAAAAGCAAGGATGTGGTATGGGTCTGGGGACCACTGAAGGACTACAAGGGCAAGAGAGGTTTTCATATCAGACAACAAAACATGACAGTAGTTGTGAGGTACCACTCCACTGGCAGTAAAAAGAAGGGCAGCCTTTGAATTTATTAACAAAATTTAGGCAATAACTGAAAGAATTTAGTCCTTGGGCTTAGAAGCTGTGGTGCATTATGGCTCCATTAAAATTAAATGCTAATAAAGATATTAAAAATCTACAGGCCTGGCTAGCAAAGTACTTTGAACTGCTTTTCCGATTGTCCCATGAAGAACTGGAGGGTGTCTTACAGACAACACTGAAGACAGAGGAATAGCTGTGTCTTCCTTTTACGTGCCTTGGAGGCTCAATTGTAAGTACATCAGGGTGCCAGCTAGTGCTGGTTACTGCTGTCTGCGTGCACAAGGTAAGGACCTTTGCCCAGGGCACCCTACCCACTCAAAGGCAAACTGTCCTTCCATTCTGTCCAGCTTGGCCATTCTCTCCTCTGGGGCAACGTTGGCAGCAGGATCTGCTGCCTTTCCCACCCACATGTCCGAGGGACCTTCACTTCCCCTGGCACAACAGTACCTCACCACAAGGCTTACAGCATGCGGCTAGGTAAAAATAGCATACCAGGAGGTGAAAACAGCAAAACCTCAGCCTTCCTGTGATGCAGCCTCTTTTGATTCTTCATTTTCCTCTCTGCATTGCTGTAATGACAGCCTGTCACTTGTGTTTTTTGTTTGGTTTTGGTAGGGAGAGGTTTCAGAAAAGGTTTCTCACTGAAGTTTCAAGTGAGAAAAATACCATTATTTCTCACTACTGAATGTTTATTCACAGGAATCAGAATGATTCTGTGACAACTTCAAACAAAACTTCCTTAAAACAGTGACAAAATGGTTCAGTTTGTCTTTAAATGTGGGAGCGTTTCTATCAAGGAAAGTGGAAGCAGCACTGAAATTCCCTAAGAAATGATGTTCCCTTCTTTTGAATGGTTGCTCATGGGAGAGTAAAATTCATTTCAGACAAGTGCTGTCCTTCAACAGGTGACCCCATGAGGGGTTGGTACCGCACCTAGCCTAATGAGATACTATCCTCCACTCGGGAATTTTAGATATCATAATACAGCTAATAAAAGTGTTAATGAATCCAGCAATACTAACATCAGCTGTTGGTTTGGGTGAACTCTAATTCAACACGTGTTTGACTAACTCACCTGTTCGCTGTATATGAGACACTGTTGAGCTCTGAAAATTAACAGGGGTAAGTACTCTTTACTTAAATTAATTCTCAGCTATACTAATAGGTTAAATAATTTTAAATGGTCCCAAGACTGCTTGGCAGCTTTAGTTTGATGTGTAACTTCCACTGTGTGCTGAAGCAGCTTTGCGGTCAGCTGTATTAAATAAATGCTAGCATAAAGACAGAGTTAAGCTGTGCAAACAGTTTCCTGAACCGGGAAGCACGTAACCAGGAGATAACTCAGGTATGCTTAAACTCTTTATAGATGTTGTTTCTTTCATCTTCTGGGCCTTGGATCAGCCTTTAGAGATGAAACTATTCACTGTAGAGATCACAATGACATCTGTGCAGTCCTCATCAGAAAAAAATGTTTTCTGAGCTGGGATCTGAGATTGAGCTCACTTGAATCAAGCCTTAGACAGTTTCTATGGCTTGCTAATCCATGTGCAAGCATACTGTTCTTTAGGAATTTTTGCCCCTATCTTCAGAATATGTTATTTCTAAGGGACAGTTGAATTAAGTTTCAGTCTTTATTTTTTCTCTTTTCCCTTCTTCTTTATGTTGTCATACCTTGTCAGCTAATCACTCTTTCCTTGCAAGCAACATACCCTACCATTTAAGTAAAAACGGTTTTTGGAACAAATATGTCCTTTCAGATGATACAACATTTTGTGAAACAAAATGCAATGCAACTGATGCAGATGGATATGTGCCATAAAACTGAGAGATTAAGATGTGTAGTTTTTCCCCAAAAATCACTTCATAAAGAAGTTTTGTTTAAAATACCTCTTTGAAATCCTATTTAAATTCCCTGGAATAGGTAGAAAATTTATTTAAGCTTTTATATGAAAGGTTTTTTACCTGAATGCTTAGTGATTTTCTATGCACAATGTTTTTGTCAGCCTAGTACTCTGGGGAAAAAAAAAGTACATAGTATATGATAAAGTACCTAACTAATGTTTCCTTTTTAACTCTCCTCCCTGAAGAAAGAGAAATGCTTTAGAGGGATCGATAGTTATAAATCATAGCAAATTATTTGAGATTTTATTTCATCTACTTTTATTATAATGTCCATGCCATCTGCTGTACATGCTAAGCTCATTACACTAATTCATTTTGCAACCTACGAACTCTGAGTGAGAGATGTCAGAGGGCAATTGATTAAGGGATATTTGTTCTGTTGCAGCTTTTTCTTTAATTTCTCTCCTTAAGGATTTCAGGTTGAGCATGTGAGCTGACATGATAATGGGGCCTCAGGTCTGGAGATAAATGAGACCTGTGACTTGGTGCATTCATAAATATCAGAACATCATATAACCTGGTGGTGATGGGAGGGGCAGACAGTGTCAGCTGTGTGTTAGTACAAATCTAAAGGCCTGAAGTTGTTTGTCTTCTAAAAAGCCAAAAGAGAACAGATGTTTGTCATAAATGATAGCTCAATCTAGGAATCTGCCTTGCATACATCCTTTATTATCTATAGTTGAAAGAATTTTCTGAGATGGGAATAGGACAAAGAGGAAAAGTAGAACAAACAAAAATTTGAAAGGTCCTCAAATATAGCATATGTTGTTACTTATTTGCATTGTACTGACTGTGTACGTACCACAAAGTAAGAACTGTTTGCTCCTTAACTTTTCAACCTTAAAGTGTCTATCCTCACATTCTTGCCTTCCACATTTGCACTAAGCTAATATTAAGCTATGAGGGTTATAGGTGCTTGAAAAAGAGAAGAAAATCCATCACCTTATCTCCATTAGTTAAAGACAGTGTCAAGAAGAAGTGAAAGAGACGTCATAAGTATTAGAAACTTGCTTTATAACCTTACAGCAATCAGTTCAAGTATGACAGCAACTTGAATATTTAATAGCTAATGCAAACTTTACAACTACAACTTGAGCTTCATCGCATTTTGACCTATTTATAATTAACTTGTCCATCACATCTGAGGTCCTGACACTATACATACAGCTGAGTAATAGTTACACACATGAGCAGTTCCACTGAATTCAGTGGAAAACCATGAGAAATCTTATTTAGTAGTTACTGGTGCTGGATTCTAAATGCAGACAGGCATGCATGAATACCTCAGTCTGTGATTCTTTTTAAGGTCAGGATAGCATTCTAGCACAAGATTCCTTATCAGTGGTCCAGAACTGGAAACCCTTTCCCAGCACAATGCCTGCTATTCAGGAAGTAAAACCACCTGGGCTAGCAACAAAGGCCTCACTAAGCTGGACAACACCAATTAGCTGAGGTTAATGACTTTGAATCGTGGCCCTAAATTCTCTGCATGTGTTTTTGAAGGCTTGGACCTCTGCAACATGCTCTTAGTTGCATTTGTGTACAACTTGAGTCTAGCTTGCAAGGCCTTTTTAAATTCCAGCTATCAAAGGCTTCAAATGCAAGCCTAGCTGCTGTCAAATTGCACTATCCCTATGTGCCCTCTCACATTGTTCCCCTTGTGTCTGCAAAGTGCTCAGATTGCCATTTTCTGTCTTTGAAGACAGACTGAACAACTTCCATATGCTTGAGTAAAATAGTCCTTGGTCAGTCTTAGTTTCATGTAAGGTTTTATATTAGCCAATATAAATATTATAAATACTTCTAACACCAACTCTGCTGATTCTCATGCACATACTTCACACTGAAGTCAAACAGCATACAACAAAAAATCTTTGTTAAACTTATTATCAGAGTGGCACCTTTCACATATTTACTGAATTTGATAGCTGAGAACTTTACTGCTATAATATCTCCAAATACCTGCAATGAGTATATTCTACTTCTGTTCACAAAAACATCAGATGCTGCATGACATGACATCCCCCAACCTGGTTGCATCATTTTGTGTATCTAGTTGTCACAGCGCACAGGCTCCTGTTTTGCCTGTTTTTAGGCACTTCACAGCTCTAGTGCTAATTGCACAAATCGATTCATTTACAGCCAGCACAACAGAAAGCAGTGCAACAATGGAGACAAAAACACTGCAGTAAGGCATTGCAACTGGTTTACTGATGGATGCTGAATTTAAGTGCCAGCTGTGTCTTGTCAAAAGGAACAACTGAAAAAGAAAATCCCCACAAGGACTTTGTGAATTCAGAGGCATTTTGGTGTCTGTAGGGAAGAAAACAGCAGAAAGGATTACCAAGAGCTTCCCTACCCACTAGGTCATGTCATCACCTTGTGTTGAGGTGTGAGGTGCCATTCCACTTTTATTGCTACTGCACTTTGTATAATACGGGATTTATTGCTGCATTAAGGACAGAAAACTTCTTTTCTGTCTTCGATAGAGCTCCAGTTAGTCATACAGTACTCATGTCTCTCCAGTGGGTTTTTTGTACAGCTTGCTGAACTTGCTGCACTGAATAAGCACTGCTAAGATCATGGCAACTGAATCAGGAGTCTGACTGCTGGGTAACTACTTTGCTGTAGCGTAAATAAACTCCTTTACAGAATACAGTCCCAGGAGACTTTGTCTCCAACTGGCATAGACTGTGAAACATATCCTTTCCTTGTAACACAGGAAGAAAAAGTAATACCCTTCTAGTCTAATCTCCCCTGTAGCAATCTCATATATACTTACTGGCATAGTCAAAGCCACTGGCTATCAGCTGGAGCTGTGTTGAAGGCTCTTAGGACCTGTGCAGAGATGATGAATGCAGGGCACATGGGAGACAAGCCCCTTAAATTCAGGCAGTCTCCATAAAAGAGATCCCAAAAAGAGTTTAAAGCCATTTCCTCTGGTGGGAAATAGACATGCGCAGCTTTGTCACCACAATATGCCCTGCCACTTGTCCAGCTTCCCTCTGTAGACCTCTCGCCTCTTGTGCAGCCTCCTGGACAAACTTATGGTGCTCACTTTTACTGACACAGCTAAATCTTTCTTTCTCAGGGTCTAAAACTCTGATCTAAAGCTTCATTCAATGAGTCAGCTCCTGGAGCTAAAGGGGACTGTGTAACGCAGAGGTAAATATTCCAAAGTCCCAGTCCAGGGGTTTCAGTAATTTAATAAGAACAAATAAAGTATAATAAAAAATATTATCAGGATCATCTTAGTGGATTAGCACCTCACATACTGAAAGCATTACTAAGTGTACATATTGCAGCATGCAGTGTGAATATCTTGCTTCGAATATGAGCACAGGTAATACTGTAAACCACATAGGGGTTATATTTTAGATGACTGAGATCCACAGCTGGTTAGCTTCAAGAGCCACAGACATGATTTGCAGACATGGCTGATTAATGTGCTTTACCAAGACTCAAATGTAACATCATGTATATAATGCAATTAGAAGGCTGTGTTTCTATTAATACTGTAGGCAAACTGCAGAAATAAGCTTCTGAGAACCAGTAGGAGTTTTATGATTATTTATTCTTTCATCCTGTCTCTGAGAGCTCATGGACTTCAGCTTGGAAATTTGAGCATTTGAGAAGCATGTGCACTAATCAGTGTGTCATTGATTTTCCCTCAAATTCCACATCTGAGTGTATCTTGCTCGGTTTACATGACAGCCTGAGAGTCTAACGGGAAAGGAGGTCAAAAAAGAGAATATGCAGCAACTGGGTGCCATGGCTGGAAAGTAAATGAAAAGCAGACTTTCTTCCATATGTGTTTATCTCCTCCCAAAGGAGTGGCATGCCAGGCATGCAGCAAGTGTGATGCAAAGGACTTGATTCCTGCTCCACATTCACACAAATGATAATTATACTGTAGGTAGCTCATTCTTTCATCTTCAGCACCCCTCTACCAGGACCACAAGGTTAAGTTATCATCTTAACTACTCTGACTAGCAACACACCCCCAAATATTTACCTTTCTGCAGGCAGATAGCTAGATGTTGTTAGTTCCACATTAGTGTTAAAATTTAGGCCCATTTTTAGTCTTCTACAGTATGCAGAAATAGTCACATTAAATAAAAAGAAAATAAAAAAGGAAAACAACAACAGAAGTCCTCGAGAATCTAAAACCCCAACCCAACACTGGCAACCTAGAAACCAATGTAGTAAGTCACACTTCATACAGAACTTCTTCCTAGTTCTCTTTATTCTTTTTATTACATTGCATGAGCCTTATTTTCTTCCTTAAAGAACGAGTTCGGTCCTTGCTTGTTTCTCATTCACTAAATGGCAAGCAAGAAGCAACCATATTCGGGGGGGGGGGGGGAGGGGTTGGCAAAGCAAGTCAGCTTGCTTATGGATGTGTTAAATAAGAACTAAGTATAAGCATAAAAATGGTCAGATCTGGAAAACTGCTCTACAGACAGATAAAGCATATCAGTCAAAAAGACTTAACTATTGTCTAATTGCAGTAGCTATTTATAGAATTGAATTTAGCTGAGGTTTTATTTGCTAGCCATGATTAGCAATTTGCAACTAATCAGTCTCTAAAACTTAAGCTTTATTTTATTTTGGGGGACAGTGATAAAGAATAGATTAGTGTGTGCTTACACAGATATGACTTAGAAAAATCTAACTATAGTACTACATGTGCTGTGACTGAGTGATTTCTGCCATGACTAGTTCTTTATGTGGTATATTTCATTGTAACTGATAATTTAATAAACAAACAGAAACCAGTACAAACAAGCAGCAATAGAGTGCACATTCATTCAGCTGCTAAGACACTTATAAATGGGTATGCGAAGACCTTGGTTTTCCAAAGGGGACCTCAGCCTCCATGATCCATTCAACCATCAACTCCTTTCTGTATTCAAACTCAGAAATATCTGATATCATGATAAAGTTTTCAATAATTGATACAGATGAGTTTGAGTCCTGCACCATTTCAGTTAATAGCTCCAGGGAGCCAAGAATTTGCTTGTTGTATATTCATTCATTATTCATTTAAAGAACATAGCCATTTGCCAATAGGAACTGAAATGAAATCACCACCTTCACACAGGCAATCCAACAACCCTCCAGTTGCAATGACATTCAGTTACTAATGGGTTAGTTCAGTTTTAATCTGCTGCCTAGAGATGAATAACATTAATTATTGTAATTGGTAGCGACAGTAATGGGTGCAACATTTCCAGGGCTAATTTACTCTACTTTTGTATCATGCTAATGTGGCTACTATTCTGCTTCAGTACCCAAGATAACTAAAGCTAGCTCAAATGTCTTTTCACTGTACAATACTGTGCAGTGCCTTCATGTTGTAAGGCTCGCAATGTAGAAAATGGTATGGAGTTACTGATCTGAGGCAATTGACTAGACACAACATCCTGTCTCTAAGCCATAAAGAGATCAATTTGATGGATGGACCACTCGGTGGATAAAGAACTAGCTGTATGGACGAACACAAAGAGCTGTGGTCAACAGCTCGATGTCCAGCTGGAGACCAGTAAGGAGTGGTGTCCCTCAGGGATCAGTGTTGAGACCAGTCTTGTTCAACATCTTTATTGGTGACATGGACAGTGGGTCTAAGTGTCCCTTCAGCAAGTTTGACAATGACACCAAGCTGTGTGGTTCGGTTGATACACTGGAAGGAAGGAATGCCGTCCAGAGGGACTTTGACATGCTTGTGAGGTGAGCTGATGCCAATCTGATGGAGTCTAACCATGACAAGGGCAAGGTCCCACACCTGGGTTGGAGCAATGCCAGGCACAGCTACAGGTTGGGCAGAGAAGAGATTCAGAGCAGCCCTGAGGAGAAGGACCTGGGGGTGTTGGTTGATGAGAAAATGAACATAAGCTGGCTTCAGTGTGCACCTGCAGCCCAGAAAGCCAACCGTATCCTGGGCTGCATCAAAAGGAGAGTGACCAGCAGGTCAAAGGAGGTGATCCTGCCCCTCTACTCTGTTCTCGTGAGACATCACTTGGAATATTTAGTGCAGTTCTGTGTCCTCAACATAAAAAGGACAAGCAACTCTCAGAACAAGTTCAGAGGAGGCCATGAGGATGATCAGGGGACTGGAGCACCTCCTATATGAAGATAGAATGAGAAAGTTGGGGCTGTTCAGCCTGGAGAAGAGAAGGCTGCGTGGAGACGTCATAGCAGCCTTCCAGTATCTGAAGGGGACTACAAGGATGCTGGAGAGGGACTCTTCATTAGGGACTTTAGTGATAGGAAAATGGAGGTAAAAAAAAAAAATCCCAGCTATTTTGGCTTAGTTGCACATGCCATCTTAAACATTAGAAGGAGCTCCCATTCACAGAAATTGGATTTAAGGCTGCCCTGATGAGTTGCAATAAATTAGATCATGTATTTATGTACTGACCATGAAAAAAACCCAAGCAAGGTCATGAAACGCACAATCAAAAATAATAAAAGTATACCTTTAAATTCATCCTGAGTGTTTCCAAAAAGGCTTTTATGAAAATAAATCAGTATCAGAATTAAGTTAAATTCTTCTTTATCGGTTTTTCAACCTTCTGATATTGTAACTGCTTTTTTACTTCAATTTAATGAAACTTGATACCACTTAAAATAGCATCTTATTTAAAATTATATGCATATTCATACACAGAGCAAGTTAAATTTCTAACTTTTGCGGAATATAGGGAAGACAGCACAGTTCCTATCAAAGCCAAGAGTGCCTCACACCTGAAGACTGCTGACATTTGTGATGAAAGAAAACATATGCTACCTAGAGAAGTGCACAGAACAGGCCTCTGAGTAGAGAGTGGTTGAACCTAGGGACAGATCCATCCACCTGTTTGAGAGCAAAGAAGGGACAGTCAGAGAATGGGAAGTGATCATTTGGCTTACCAAGTCCAGCTCACAGCTGGCACATGTCCTTGTCAATATGCTGCGTCAGGAGTTAAGCTCCCACTGGTAGCCTCTGGATGCTCCAGAGCCCCCCTCTTCTAGTGTTCAGAATCCTTCCTCTCCTAATTTATTCATTGCCTGTTTAGACTAATTTGTTCCTGAGCCAACATTGCCCTTTGGCTTAAATCATTCTCCTTCTGTGGTGTTCATTGTCCCCATGTATTTATAGATAGCAATCAGATCCCATCTCAGCTTTCATTTTTCTAGGCTACACAAGCCAACTTTTCCCCAGTCTCCTCTGTTAACGTGCTCTATTGTCCCCCATTATCCTCACAGCCTTCCTCCACACCCTTTCCTGTGTCAGGATTATGGTAAGAAGCTATGACAGCCACTTGACGACTGAGGTGCCCTCTCTTTTAGGTGCCATGCTGTCAGGTGGTGAAAATAAAGGTCCTCACCCCATGGAGTAGTTGGGGTCACTACTGGCTGGTAGATGGGTGCAATCCAGAGTGAAGTTAGTGGGGCTGAGCAGGGGCTACATACCTGTGCCTATGAGGTTCAGACGCTGTTATCATTGGGGCTTCAGCCCTGCTGATCATTGACATGGCTCATATGTATGCATGACTTAGCCTGTGACTCCGCTTAACAGGACACTCATTATGGGATGCACCTGGAAGATCTATCACAGGATAAAATGACCTACACTATGTCAGGCCCATGGTAATGAGATGTATTCTTTTTGGGAATAACTAAATTAAAAGTATGCATTAATAGGGCTAGTGTTCATATTTTCTGACAATGTATTTCCTCTGTGCTATTTATAAATCTTACATGAAGAATTATTGGTCATATTCGCAGCTGGCATACATTGATGAAGCTTCATTAGCTACAATGAAGCCTATCACTGAACCAGGCAATCAGTTGACTATTTATTAATTATGCTGTAGAACATGCCTCTGAAGGGTATTTTTCTTCCTTCTATGTAATCCATCCAACCATATTTCTTCCTTCCCTTTCTCGTGGACAAAGTACACTCTTCAGATTGTTGCCAAATCCTCTGTGATTCACTCTATCGAAATAAACCTACCTTTCTGGAATTTATAGGCAGGGGTGCTATGCTGAGTCTGATTAATCTAAGATTTGAAGGGCTTCAGCCCAGCTATAAGTTTCAGTAAAGAGCTGTAATTACAGGTTAAGCATAGCAATTCCAGATTGCTGAACATGGCTGTATTGATCCCTTAAAACTATTAAATATGGAAGTTCAAAATCATGCACAAAGGCAACATTTTTTGAAATCCCAGTAATTTAGGGGTGTTATGTTTCTGAAAGTGGTGCAGATGGGAGAACACTTGTCTAAGTAATGGATTCTTTCTGCTGGAGAGACTCAAGAGCAGGATTCACAACTAGGACTTTAATTTTATTTAGCTGCTACAAGTGCAGGAAAACTCTCCCTTCTACCACATGAGCTAAGTGAAATATAATATAGGGACTATGACGTGCTGCTGATCAGCTGGAAGCCCAATTATTATGTAATGAAAAAACAAGTTATCAGTGTCACCTAGAAGTCTTGTCTCCTCAAGGTAAATTACAGCACCCACAGGATGCTCTCATCTGCTTTGGCTACTCTGTTTCCCACTGAGGCCTCCTGTCCCATCTCATGCTGGCAGAGTCTTTGCTCACAGCAGCTGCACAAGGCCACCCATGATAATGGTGAGGAGGAGGATAGTGAAGTTCTGAGTCTCATACTTTAAGGTATAAGGGGAGGCAGGATGGGAAAACGGGGTAGTTGTGTGTGCCTGTCTGAACCAAAACATGACAAAACAACAAAAGAGCTGTGTCCTAGGAGCTGGTTTTTACCTTTTTTTTTGTTTGTTTGTTTGTTCTTTAATTCAGTAACAATTTTGATATTTGCTTAAATGTATTCTGTAATATCAGGGTTGTTGTCTCTGCGCCGGTAATCATATTAGAAGAGCCATGTAGTCTTTCCTGTATGCTGGAATATTGGTATTATGTGTCATCTGTGCAACACACTTATGAGATCTGGTCCATAATTACAGCTTTCTAACATCACACAAGAACATTTCTTGGACCTACTAATTGTGTTGCCCTTTATGGTCCACCTTATTGATAAAACATCTGTTAGTGTTTTGGCGAACTGAGAATCCACTTCCAATGCAATGTGTCTGGTATATTAAATTCTGTTTAAGTCAGCCCTAACTACAAGTTTGAGATGCATGTGTTATATCTATCTCTTTAATTGTACCTTAGAGTTTTTTGCCTGTTTGTTATTTGTACTGTTTGCTGGAAGACAGGATAGTATTGTGATGTTTTCTTTATAGAAAAGTCAAATTATATTCCCTTAATTCTTTTGCCACACTTGACCCACTTCAGGTGAACAAATGCTTGGGAACTTTGCAAAGTAATAACTTAATACAGACTGCAATCTTTTTCCATATGTCACCATCCAATTACCCAGTAAATTTTATCCTTTGTGGCTATGTCAGAGAAACTGATGTATGAAGTGAGTTAGGAGGAGGAAAAAAGAAGAAATGCAGCCAAAAAGCCTGCACCAACCCCATAAAGACTTTTTAATTAGGCATTCTTATTTGGGAAGAATTTCCTGTTCAAGAAGGAAAAAAAAGAAGAATCTTTGAACAAGATACCTCAGCTCCTACTCTTCATAATTCAAATTAAAATAAAAAAGATGTTAGCATGCCAGTAACCTCTGGGAAATTAAAGGAGCAGCTCTTGCAAAGGGATTGAGAAAAGCAAGGCAGAGTCCTTTTCTCCTTCCATTCCCCCTGCTTACTAAAATTTCAGCTCTTCACAAAAGAAATCCAAAACATGACACAAATAGAGAGTCTGTTTCACTGCTGTCCAATGCCATTTCAAACTGACTTATCCTTCCTTAATCTCATTTGCTGACTGATAAGATCTTGGCAATATTAAAAAACAATCTGAGTCCTATTGCATGACTTGTTTTCCTTCTGCATGTTTTATGTATATTGATCGGAGAAATGAAAAAATGCTAATATCCATATATTGTCACATCAAGAAAATGTGGACCACTTCTTTTCCCAAATTATATTATGTCTGGATGATTTTGCGAAGATCTGGGAGCTGAGCTTGCATTCAGTGTCCAGATGAAATGAACCTACCCAACAAAGAAGGAAAATTAAATTACTCCTATCCATATTTTATCCCTTTGACATTTACTTTCAGTGCCCCTCCTTCCATCATCTCCTTCAGTCTGAGTTACATTATCACCACTGAAATGCTGCCTAGCAAGAAAAAATAGCCCTTTCATTTATCTCTGCTCCAGACATGGATGAAGTCAAAAAGGGTTCTTCTGCTGAATTAGGGAGGTTTTATCAGCTCCTTTACCATTTATGGGTGAGAACAGAAACCTTACTGCAGTGTTTTAAGTGCTCCTGCTAAAATGTTTTAGAGTCTAACCTGTAGTGTAAGGACAACCTCTCAAGCTTCAGACAGAAAACGCACTCACTTAAATGAACATAAACTATCAGGTGTCATGCTGGGCCAAGGCCTTTAAGCTTTTTTCAAACCCAAAGTTCAAGAAAACTGTTGCAGAGATGTGCCAAACAGCAAAATGAGCAAACCAAGGAAACATGAGAACAGCAAGAGCAAAAAGCCATCCCAATTAAAAAAAACTAATAGAAAAATGAAGCTAGCAGACCCCGAGACTGAAAACTAAAACATTCTTAAACATGATACTGTTCAAAGTATTTGACATTCTCAAAACCAAACGGACCTAATTCCTCCATTAACACCTATGCCTTTATGTAAAACAATTCCTGCAATAACTTGAGCACACAAAAACTGTAGGCGCAGCAAACCAGCTCCAGAAGTTGCTATTTTGACTAAGTGGAGAGTTGGTAGCACACTCAAAGTCTCCTCTTTCTTCTGCTACAGAGGTTTGACTATAATCACTAAGTCAATAGCTAAGAATCAGTGATTCCAAAACTGCACGGTCAGTGCCATGTAGAGTCATTTCTACATCTCAAAATTAAATTGGACATCTAAACATCCTTAAAATACTGTTCTGTGAATGCCTGAAGTGTCCACCCTATGAAAACCATCTCCTAAAGGAAAACACAGAAAACCTGTCTCAACTGAACTGACCACAGTACTTCCATCCATAAGGATTTTACCTTAGGTTATTGATAACTACCTTCATTGCTGAGAGTGCCAGCTTGGTATTTCTCAGAGATTTCTCTTGCTGCTCAGGTTTCTGAAGCATGCAATTTTAGCTTTCAAATAGCATATCCCTTTGAGTCTTCTATTTACTTGTTTGGCTGGATGTCATATATTGCACCCACCCTTTGGTGAGTGCACAGGGACATCTCCAGAGGCAGATACTAGCACCACACTCAGACAATAGTTAGGGTCAGTTCATTGTAGCTTCAACTACATTGTGCTTAGTTTTTTAATGTCTTGATCATGATGTAGCCCACTGCTTCATGAAGTAAGCTCCTTGTCACTCATCTAGGGGATTATACTGCATCTGTAGAAATGTAAGGGAATGGCTACAAATAACAGGGAACCAAGAAAGATTTAAGAAGAACCCAACCACATATATATATGTACAAGTGCACACACATACTATCAGGTGACGAGCAGCAGGCAGGAAGGGATGGAAATAATTAAGTGTAGGCTTTTAAATCAATTGGACATTTTATAAGAATAGCAACTATTATCCTACAAACCTGAAATTGTTTTTTACTTTGTAAATCTGTGTTCTTAATTATGGGCAGTTTGAGAATTAGGAAGAACGTGAGTTTCATGAGTCAATTGTGACTGAGGAAATGTTGAACAGCAAGAAGGATGTGTAGGCATTCCGTATGTTTTGTGAAATGTTCCAGCACACAGGAAACAGTATTTATTTCTAGTAGCCAGCTGACACACTACTGCTTTGATTCCCTGATAAGCAGATTGTCAAATTCTCTTTTTCTCTCCTCTGATGCAGAAAATATCTAGGGGATCGCTTATGGCTTAAATGCAACCCCACCAAACAACTTACAACTCCTGTTAAGATTAAATGCACAGTTTCAGATTTAAATATGAGGGTCCTCAACTTCAGAAGGCATTTAAAATTTGCTTCAGTGTAAGTAACTCAGGGACATCCTCACTCCTGCACTAGGACAGTTTTTTTGCACCAGCTAATAGGAAGGTTCCTGTGGAAGATGATCCTTACCTTCTTCAGGGAACAGCTTACAAAGCCAGTACTTAAGAGGCAAGAAAGAAGAGAGAAACAGAGGGCTTATCTTGAGGGTAGAAGAAATTGCCATGGTTGTGCTTTGCCTCACTCTATTAGCTTCATCCGGATTGTACAAAAGAAGACATTTTTTCTTTGTTAGAAACAATGTCCTCCACAGTACCAGTTAAGTGCATCCTGCATTGCTGTTTGTTGACCTCTGAGTTCAAAAAGGCAGCAACAGGAGATTCGCTGGTGGTTTAGGTGGCAGCTTTTGCAACCCTGCCTGTGTCCCAGCTGCCCAGAGGAAAGGCTGGGCATCTGTCAGGATTTGATTTCCTTCCCTCACAGTGCTGCAGAGCTCTGCCCAGGGCTGCTCCCATAAATACATGCCTGCAAATAGACAGCAGGAATGGAAAGATCCATTGAGATGTTAGTGAGATTGTACCGTGATGTCTGTGATCCATAGGAGCTGTTGCCTGTCAGTTAACCTTGTGCCCAAATGACTTTCCAAACTGCGGCTTATGCAGGTACCTGTGTATAATATAAGCTCTTAATCAAACGATTTCTCTCAGCTGTTTAGACAAAGAGAGGCACTTTGAAAGTTGTCTTACTCTCCTCCCAAGAGAAATCCTCATCTGGTGTTAATTAGGCAAGACCTCAAGTGAAACCCAGTTAATTGCAGCCTATGGCTTCTTGGCCAGTTTTGGCAAGGCTAAGTCGAGTATCTGCTGCACCTCTGGGAAAGAATCTACACAAGGAAGAGGTGAATTTCTTTTCATGGCAAAAGATCTGATATGCCAGCAAGAGAAAGAGCTTAAAATCTTGCTACAAAAAAAGAGTATGCTTGTTTCATGGCTGTAGAAGCAGATTTTACTGAGTAGAGACTACAACTTCAGACCTGAAATGTAACTTGGGGATAAAAAAGTGCACGCCATAATCCTCTTGTTTGAGAAACCTTTGCTTTGGCTTGTTTTGGGCAGAATGTGCTGGATACATGATGCACAATACTTAGGTTAAGTCATGTATAAATATGTGGGAACTGAGTGCACAATCTAAGACAGCAGTCAGGAAACAGAGTTAACATAACCAGTGAGTTTGCAGCTGCAGCAGCAACAGGCAGCTCCTGCAGAAGCTGGCCTCAAGATGCTTCCCACCACTTACGAAGCAAAATGTATTGTATTGGGTAGTAGGCAGCCCTCACCTTTGCAGGTCTCTGAGTAAAACCCAGACTTTGCTTTTCTAGGCTAAAGCCACACATCATTGCCTCTGTAAGCAGCTGAGTCTAATTTCACTTTATGCCAAGCACACCAAACACACTATTTGAAAGGTGACAGGCCAGTGCATTAAGCAATTGCACCACTGGTGGGGTTAAAGTGGATAAATCATATAACACAGAGTCTGACACTAAAAACCACCAGCTGGATCAAGGACATTTCTATCAATTCTGGCTCATTAGATGTAGGACAACAGGGTCAGCTATGTTAAATTCAATTACAGGGCTTTCTAGAGAGTATGGTAAATGTCCTGGCTAATTTTTCATACCATATTCTACATATCAGCCACAGCTTGAGAGGTAGCTTGCTTGTGTTTAAAGTATTCACTCTACTTTAGACCACCTAAGACAAGTCTCTATTTTTTTTTCAACCAGGATGAGCCAAATTAATCACAAGCATTTACCCCCTTCCTGCCCTACTAAAACTGAAGGGGTTGTAGTTCATGTATGTTAGCACTCAGTTTGGCATCATCTTTTTAATGGAAAAATAAACAGAGCTGTCTATTCTAAATTTAATAAATAAGCAAACAAGATTTTTCTTTGCTGTAGGTACATAGCCCATGTCCAGAATGGAGAAGGCCAATTAGTTTTAAACTCTCTGGGGAAAAGAGCATCTTTTTGTACTCTGTTTGTAAGGTCTCTAACACAGTGGGGGTCTGTTCTGTTACTACAACTTATGCACTACAGTAATAAAAATAATAACACTGTGAAAGTTACTTAACATTGAGTCTTCTTGGGTGAATTCCATCTCACCTCCAGAAGATCCATTGTCCCTCACAGAACAGGGCCACGCATGAAGAATGGTATGAACAACTTTTACACTATTGATACAGCTTTTCTGATGCACAGCATTTTATAATAGCTAGGTATAAAAACTAGTGTGATAGAACAGCAGTAGGTAGTACCCTCCCTTCCTTCTGCTGCCAGCATTCTTCCTCAAAACAGGCTTCACATGGCTCCACTGGAGGAACAAGACACTGCATGTGCTGTGTTGCCAGACCAAAAAGAAAAAGACAATGGGCTGTGCTGGTTAAGGGTATCATAGGAAGCAGTTAGTAGGGGCTAAGGGGGAAGCATGAACACACATTTGAGAGGCTAATCATTACTGTGAACTGTGTGGCAGACGAAAATTTGAGGACCCTCTGCTGTCAAACGGAGGTTCTGACACTTCACTTGGGAATAAAAAAATAAAACTAAGGGATGGCCCACAAAAAAAGTGGGACTTCAGGCTCCTAAACATTACTGTTGCATTTGAGCTTCATAAATAACCTGGTTCCAGGAAGCCTCCCTCCTGAACTTCAGGGGCTTCCTTAAACCCAAAGGATAATGAATTTTCATCACCTTCAACCTCCTCCTCTTCCTTTTGCAAGAAAAAGTATAAGTAAGGGTAAACGAAAGGTTGCTAATTATCTGCTTTAGGCACATCCAGTCTATTGAAAGGTCCATGTCATGAAGCGCTCATGAAAAAGGTATTGCCTTGCCAATTCCATGTAACAAACTTGAACTAGAGATGACATGACTCCTCACTCCCCTCCTCTCCAGGCTACTGATTCTATAAATTTTATCAGTAACACTCAAAAATAATGAATGATGAACATGCATTAAAACAGTCAACTGATTGCACTGAAAGTTTGTATTTGAGTCAGGATTTATTTAGGAGATGTTAAGACAAGTTCAGTATTATTTCACTGAAGCAAGAAGAAAAAGGGACAAAATACACTATAAACCAGGGAGAAAAGCAGCGCCTGTAGAATAAGCCTACATAATATCTACAGTTGTTATGTACTGGTGAAAGGGGCAGTCTCTTCACTCTTAGTGCAGTGAAGCAGGTCTAAAGTAGGTTGTAGGTAACGTCTCTAAAATATTCTCATGGGAAGTGTTGTGAAAACTCTGTCTAGGCTTCTGAAATGGCAGAAGATGCCAGATGACACCATACTATGCCTAAGCCTCAGAAGGCTACAATTTAATGTTAAGAGGTGGTTTAGAACCAAATTGCACGCAGGCTGCTTTATCTTCAGAGGGTTCACAGTGATCTAGTTTTATATCTTGACATCAGAGAAGTACTAACTATTGAAAAGTCAAGCTCAGTTATCAGCAGAGGTACCTGAGATACTATAATTATTACCCCATAATTAATTGTACATCTTAGATACTCTGGCACAGTAACTAGCAGCTAGGTAGCTTCCTCTGAGTGACAATTTTTCAGTAGCAGCGTGTGAGATTTGAAGCCTGACTATGCATTGCTCTGCAATTTGCTGAATTACATACACCAGGTTAAAATGCCAACAGTGTGATTTAGTAGAACTTGACATTTACTTCAGCCCTCCATTTCCCTACTGGTGTATAAAGAAAACCAGCTTGCTTTAAGGTCAGCTGATTATGCCTTCGTAATTGTATCACTTTTTGCCCATAGAAATTCATAGACTCATGGAAGGGGCTGGAAAGGACCTTAAAGATCATCCAATTCCAACCCCCCTGTCATAAGCAGGGACACCTTCTACTAGATCAGGGTGCTCCAAGCCACATCCAACCTTACCTTGAGCACTGCCAGTGGCAGGGCAGCCACAGCTGCTCTGAGCAACCTCTGCCAGAGCCTCACCACCCTCACAGTACAGAATTGCTTTCTAATCTCTCACCTGCTCCCTTTCAGTCTAAAGCCATTATGCCTTGTCCTGTCACTACATACCCTTGTAAAAAAGTCCCTTTCCGTATTTCTTGTAGGTCCCCTTTAGGTACTGGAAGCTGCTTTAAAGTCTCCCTGGTGCCTTCTCCAGGACAAACACCACCAGTTCCCTGTTTCTTCACAAGAGAGGTGCTCCAGCCCTCTGATCATCTTCAAAATACGTTCCTATCTTTATGTGGGGTTCCAGATCTGAACACAGTACTCTGGGGCATCAAAAGAGTGGAGTAGAAGGGGAGAATTCCCTTCCTTGACCTGCTGGACATGCTCCTGTTGATGTAGCCCAGGATATGGTTGGCTTTCTGGGCTGTGAGCACACATGCCTGGGCAATGTTGAGCTTCTCAGCAACCAAGATTCTTGAAATATGTAGAATATCTGGGAGATAACTTGACCACAGGTAATAAGGAGACCCTCAGAAGATACACTTCCTGATTCCCATTAGCCATAAATGCAGACACTGGAAGTTGCTTTCTGTTTGCAGTAGAGAAAGGGAAAAGGAATAGCATATCCAACTAAAAGAACAGGGGATGGGTTAGGCAAGCAGAGCCAGGGAGCTTTTTGATACAAATCCCTACTGTATTACCAAACCCAGGGCAGCAGTGCTGATTTACACCAGCAGATGAATATTAGACATGAGTTAGAATTTTGCCCAGACCATCTGTTACAAGATGTCTATGCTTAAAAGTTCCCTGGGGCTCTTTAATGACTAACAGTTTATTCACGGGTTTTATGCCTGCTCCAAAAGACAACACACCATGGGGTTTGTCGAATACGGATACTCCTAGCCGCATGCTGAGGTGTTGATTCATTACAGATTTGGCAGAGTATTGATTCATTTCACTGAATAACCAACAACTTTTCTTTAAGCACTCTAAAAACTTTAACATTTCCTAGACCATCTACTGTCCAAATACCTGTTTTATGTAAAAAAAGATCAATTTCTTTCTGCAGAAGAACACAACAAACTTAATTCATCAACAAACACTGTGCATAAACAACTCTGTTCCAAACACTAAAGAACGTATTAAAAATCTGTATTTAGACCTATTGGAAGGCTGTTGAATAGATACTGTAACTTTATACTACTGAAGAAATTTTACTGCTTAGTATGCTTTCCATGTCAAGTTCTAGGACAGATTTGAGCTGATACACAAAGAAAGTTTGAAATATACTTCATTTCATATAAAAAGAGTCATTATGGTTCTGGGGTATCATGTAATCCACACAGCACAATCTTAACATAATGGTTTAGACTCTTAGAAAGAACTATGATAAGGCAGGCAGATAATCAGTCTTCTATCCAGGATGTCTGCATTTATTTTCAATTCTAAGTAATTGATCCAAGTTATGAATGCACTATTTTACAGTTATTAAAAAATACCTGTAACACCCCTCACCATTTATTTTAGATTGAGGACCCCAAGCTCATAACTACACAAGGACTTGTTATATTACTAATCCTAGTGACACAGATGAGTCACTGGACAGCTGCAAACTGAGAGTAGGCATTGTAACTGTTCTTTTAGTGATTTAATTTGGTCAGTAATAAAACATCCCAGCAGTTTGAAGGCTTGTTCATGACTCTTACAAAGTGGATCGATCATGTCAGTTCACTGGTACATATGTGTCTAGATCCACTGTCATCAACCTTATGGTGCATCTGGTGAGCACTTCTGCCTGAGAAGAACCTGCCTGTCTGCAGACATAACACCCATTTCGTACTCAGTCATTGGCAGCTGATACAGTCCTCTCATGGACCTTCATTTTGTCTCAATTAACAGTCAAACGTATAGCATAGACACTATTAATGAATCAGAACCTAATAGCATAACAAGATTTTGAATTTATTTTTTCTTTTCCTTTAGTAACAGATAGATGGTAGGCACCAATAGAATGGGAAGAATGGCCTTCTTCTCTTTACCTCCCAGCTGGGGGGTCTGACACTGACACAGGGACAGGGGTTTTATGTTCCTTCTGTGGAACCCTTTGAAAAAGCATATGTGTTTTTCATGGAAGCTTGAGAGATAAAAATAAGAAAAGGCCTGTGCCCAGCAGAAAAAACTGATACAAAGCTGTGTTCAAAGACTTTCTTCAGGACACAGGAACAGGCTGCATTACTTGGAGATTGTCAGGGCCAATCCAGATGTCTCTGATGCAACACCTGAATTGGCAACATCTGGTAAACTTATCAGCAAACTCAGCAAGGAGGCTTATGGCTGAGCAAATACAAAGATGGTTCATTTTCTCACACACAGAGGAAGTTTGGGGCATATCAGCAAGTTACTAAGTCAGTACAACTCACCTTAATGCTGTATCTGCTTCTATAATATCTTTCCAAGTCTATCATTCCACAGCTTTGCATTTAGGTCATGCTGATCCTCTGGCCTGTAAAGGGAAGAGCCATGTCCTTTGTATCTGACTGACAAATCCTCACTGAATTTAATGGAACAGAATCCTGCTGGTACTTAAATCAACATGGCAAGAAAACTCTTTACTAGATGCAGTGCTGTGCCATGTAGGACAATGTAGATCAGTTGGGAAGAGGGAGGAGACAGACAGGGTAACCGCAAAAAAAGAGGGGAAAAAACAAACCATTTTGCAGAATCTTGACTGGTACCTGCTCTTCTCTCATGTTTTCTTGGGTTTCTTTACATTTTTTAGGGCTAGAGAAAGGGAGAGAGAAAGCACTCACCCTTCCTTCCCTGTCTGCAGAGAACACTTGTTCTGGAAGGCCATTAGGATGGTACATGGCAGAGTAACACCCCTGTGTTCATGTAAAACTCCGTGATCTCAAGGCAAACTTAAGGCTGCTTCAAATAAAGTGTGTGCATGTGTATATGTACAGTGGAAAAAGTCAGGGGGTTGTTTTAACAGCATTTTGCTTGATAGAGCCTTCACATCCTAAGTACTGTGGCCAGTCCCTATTGTGCTTTTAATTTCCTTGGTTTCTGTTTTCTTAGGAGAACTTTTATTTTTATAGAATATTATTTTTCAGTTCTAATTTTCAAAGGCCTTCACTATAAGGAGCTGTTTCTCTGCTAACACACTTGGGGGTGGGGCCTTTGGCTTTAATTTAACATTCCGTCTGGGTTTCTGAGACATCACTGTAAGGGTAGAATTCCCCCAGGAATAGCAAATAATCCATTTTGTTCCCTTTAACATTTGTTGTATGCTGCCTTACTTTCAACCAAGCAGACACATTTAGTAACCATCACTGGCTACCTCTGTCAGTAACTCCTCCACTCCCCCAACTCCAAACACAGAAAGTACAAAAAACAGACTTTGCTTCAGAGGTGGCGGTGGTGGGGGAGAACGGTCAAGCCTGTTATTGCCAAAACACAAGAATTCAACCCAGAGCTCAATGAAAACAAACATGCTGCTGGAGAAGAAGGTGAAAAGTGAACCAAAGTTCTGCTGCTTCAGGGAAAATAATCTCACCATTTGTTTCATCATCTAACATTCTCTTCAGGACAGCACTGAGGCAGGTTAGCTCATCCTTACTGAGAAGAGCACTTGAGTGCATACTTAGAAGTGAGCAAACACGCAACTTCATTAAAGGCATTTCTTTAAATCGGGGCCTATACAGCGTGTGCTATGACAAAAGTTGTTTGCATTTGTTTTACTAATCAGTCATATTTTGTATTAGCCATCTTAGGAGACAATACCCTCTTCGACATTTATTTACCTACATGCTTGACTGTCCTCCTTCTCCTCCCCTGACTACACAAACACACCTCTGATGTCTAACCTGCCAGTGCAATGCTATTGTCTGGCTATGTATTTTCCTTCATGTGCACCAAGTCACCCATGGGCAGTTGCTAAAGGGAAGGCAATGTGAAAACAGCAATAGAAAATGGTGTAAACTAAATGTAAATACAAGTGCCAGCTTTCCCCTTAAAGCCTCACTGCATTCCTCTCTGAGCTGGGAATCCATAAAGCTGTCTCATCACCACAGTCCTTTGGAAAGTAAGTCTTTCGTGATGTAAAGCCTTCAGGCTTCTCCCTGAGAACCACATTTCTAGCAGATACCTTGGCAACAGACACTGCCTTCATCTGATACTTATAAGGCTTTAATCAGAATAATTTTTCAAAACATGGATTAAGCTCCACTTATGCTGTAAAGAAACCATTTTTCATTGAGCCATTTTCAACCAAACTGCATCCACTAAGGACACTAAATCATGCAAACAGAATATAAATCACTTCGAGGCTTTATAAATCATGTTGGTCACTGATAAAAAAAAAGCAAGATTAAAGTACGCATCTGAAAATGAGCTTAAAAAGCCATCTGAAAAACTGCATCCTCATTGCTCAGTGCAGCTTCATTTAACTGGGCTAAAGCCTATGTAAGACAACAGGTTTTCAAAACAGAGGAAAAATTACTAGAAGTGGTCAGGAATGTTGGGACCCAACTTTTCCTCTCTCTCCCCCACTACAGAAAGAAAGCAGTCATCTGTCAAAACCGAAACTGACTGATGGCAAAGGTTGGTTTTCAACAAGTCTTTCAGCTTTAAGAAACATCAGAAGAACCTCTGAATGATCAGGAATTGCTGTTCTGACATTTTTTGAAGTGAAAAGTTTTGTTTTCTAATTGAAGGAAACAAGCAGCAACCCCATGTTCCTTTCGTACTAAAAAGAGGCAACTGCTTAGAGAGGTCACAAGCAAAATATACTCTTTGAACATTATTAAAGTCAAATATTTAGTTTGGCCCCATCTTGTTTTTATTTTGGAGATTTTCATCCAAGTTTTAAAAGGACCTTTCATCCCTGGTGGGACATAGGAAAAATACTGGAATTCTTGACTAACCTGATAGAGTGAGAAGGTTCATTCCCATCCAGGTTCAGTAGCTCTTTCTCTTGCTTCAGTTCCACTGGAAGGGCACTCACCGTTTCTTGACTCTTCTTAAGATGGCTGAAAATTAGACATGAAACTACTTGGAGGCTTTAATTCTCAAGAGCCCAGAGACATGCAGGCAAGGTCCCAACCACAGAAAGTTGCATCCTCAGCTTGGGTCAACCTGTTCTGGTTCTGCTGTTCTGCAGCTGGACTGTTCTAGGTTGGAGACTTAATCTTAAACCTATCTCATACTGGCACAAGCATCATGCTATGGTAATAAATCAGAACATACATCTAAATGCAAACGTGAAATACACTGGCTACAGTGCAACTGGTGTTGGCCACTGCTCTGCTAAGCTACTACTGTTTGTTTTTTTTTTTTTTTTCTATTAATATAACTTCTGAGTCCATTTCAAAGAGAAACTAACAAGTCAGCCATTGACTTACCATGGGACCCAACAGTAGCAGGCATTTAAATCTGCAGACCATTTTCTTTAGATGTATTAGAGCCCTACTGGTATCAAACACTATAACATCACAGGCAATAGCAGGGCTGCACCAATTTATATGATCTGAGGATCTGCCTTCTTACCTTTACAGAGGTACATGCAGTAATTCAGTCTTGTTTCTGAGAGATTATTTGCAGCTGGACCCCTTGTAGAGCCCCACTGAAATAAAATCAGGTGAAGCAATTTCTAAGGCAATTTAAGGCCATTAAACATGACCAAAAAGTGATTAACATTGTTTATGTGATTTACTGCCCTGGCTGAACACTGGTTGGTTGAAAATCACTTAGTCAAAAATGCTTTTGCATACAGCAGGGAGAGGAATTAATCCGTGCTTTCAAAGACACTGATTTTAGCCAAATATGGAGGATCAGATACAGACACTCTCATCATTACCAGTGTAGTGGACACCCTTGGAGAACTGCTTCTAATTGCTTAGGTTGTGCACCAAATTAAAAGTCATCTGACTCAACAGTTCTCTGGCCTAGGTTTGTTTGCTCCCACTGCCAGATGCAACTTAGTGGCACCTGCTCACCTTCTGATTCAGTAGTGAGCTGGTGACACCTGTTCTGATTTAATTTGATGAAGGTAAATCACTGCACGTCCTCTAGCAGCAAGGATCCATTATCGGTAACTACATTATCTGCAGTGCACTAAACATTTGCTCCAAACACACTTACAGGAAGATAAGCAAAATAATAGGAAGCGTCTCAGTCATCGGTTGCCAAACTAAATTTTTTCCTCTCTAGGAGCACCTAGCTGTGTGGGCAGGAGGGAGGAAAAGTGAGTTTACCTTCAGGCTTTTGAAACCTGTAGATGAATGCAGATAAGGAATCCACATTAATGGATGAGGACTTGTAGCTCCCTTCAAGAGGACATCCGCAGGAGGTAGAGGATATTTTGGGCTGCAAGTCAGGAAAAAAAGCTTCATGATTTCAGTTGTGAGAGAGAGAGGTGGCATGGTTTATGAAGGTTGGATATCCAGCTGGAGCTGCATAAGTGGGAACAGGAGGTGACTCCTTTGGGTTGTGGGTGTTGTGGGGCACACAGCCATGCAGCTCACTGCTTTGGCATCAGTGGGTTGCAGGACCAGTGTGATCCCTGGCTGCTGCTGGGTTTCTTGTCAGGATCTGAGGAATTCAAAAAACATCATGAGGGAAGCAAAACCCTCTTTTAGTAGTGGAGGAAACTAGACCCAAAAGGTCCTCTGAAAGGAAATGAGGATTGTGTGTGAAAAGCAAAGGCTCAGCTTCAGAGCAGTTTTCCTTTTTGAGTTTCTCAAAGTCTGCAACAATGCACAACTAATGCATTAGCAAGCAGAGTGAGGCTTGCCTTCTCCTAAGTATGCCTATTTCCCAACAAGTTCTCAACAACTACTCAGAGCACTGCTGCTTTTCCCTCTTCCTCACATTTCCCAGCTCCAGGAATGGCCAAATCCCTTTCAGAGCCAAGTACATCACAGTTCCAATTCTTCATTTGTTTGCCAGCAAACTCTGCCTTATATTGTGCTTCAAACCCCATACCCGAATCAGACAACAGGTCTAAAAAGTACAGAGCAGTGGTGTCTGCTCAGAGATGTGTTTCCTGGGGAGCTCAGTGCAGTAGCTACAGGTATGCTGCACTACTGGCCCTTAACACAATCCCTAGACTTTCATTTCACTCCTGTTTCTACAGCAGTCTCAAAGATGCTCATCTGCATCAGGACAGAATAAAAGACAGTGCTATTTTGCTAGCTGTTCACTGCTTCCTATTTGACTCAGCTACCATCCTCTTTTCTCTTTTTTCCTTTTATTACAGCTCAGTTTTGCAAAGCTCAACAGTGAAATTGCAACCAAATATAGTTCACTAAGGGGAGAGTTACCTCAGAGGCACTAAGAGAGAGCAAAAGCTTGCATCAGCTTTTGCACAGGCACAGCAGCTGACATATGGCACAATGCAACAAGCAACCAAACCCAGAGCTATTTAGCAGTGACCTACACATCTACTGCAGGAAGAACCAAGCTTTAGGGCACAGCTAAACCAAGCTAGTCTGAATGACAAAAAGCAACTTCCCGGTTCTTTCTTATAGTGCATCTATGTGCAGCACGGGTAATTGCAGCACATTGGGAATGGGGCCATGCCTATTATAACATGTTATAAAAAGGAACTCTAAAATTACATTGTTGGTTTCTCTGCCTAAGGATGGATTAAATTTGCTTTGTGTTCAAGTGAAAAAGAGGGGCTTTTATTAATAATTCCACCTAACTAGTAGCCTGAAGATTCATCCTTCAGTCCCAAACAGTCAAACCCAAACAATTCTGTTCTGCATTTCTAGCAAGAAATGTTGCTTATACAAAGCCTTTCCCATATGCAACACCAGACTGACACAGCAGGTTTGGGAACTGAGGAGTAGAAAGACAAATTTTAGTTTTAAAGGAATGAGGGTTTAGCTGTGGCCTGAAGGTGCAGAGTTAAAGAGAGGGGAAAATCAGGGTAATACATCTGGGGAACATGGAACAAGGAATATGAATAAGGAACATGTTTTTGCCACAATAAATTTAAGTGACTGGCAATGGTATCTGGAAAGGCAGACACTAGGGAGGCAGGCAGAGGTGAGAAAGTAATTTGAAATGCATTGCCATAGAGATCTGAGATGCACTGATGCAAGGGTAACACGAAGTGGATGTGAGAGAAGGGCTGTTGAGATACCAGTGGAAAGTAAGAGGTAAGGACTACAACAGGAGAAGAGGAGGAGTGGAAAAGAGGGTAGGCATATGGTGGGAAAAGGCTGAAGGACAGAGATTTGAGAAGGAAAAAGAATCTGCCAGTATTGAGAGTGATAAAAAAGTTCAAGGATGAAATAACCTAAGCAGGCTGTCCTCAGAGCACATTTGCATGGAGTGGTTTGTGCCTGGCTTGTGTCATCAGGAGGTATCATTCAGTCACATGCTTTCTGTCACAAAAGGGCTGAAACTGTAACATCTATTTTCCAATTATCACTTATGATTGAACTACAAGCAACATTTCCCTCCCATGCTGAAAGAACAAAGAGTAGTACTGCTGCAAACAGTTGTAAGGGTGTTACTCCATTTTCCTCTGAAATTATAATTCTTTTTTGACTGGTTTGTGATTTTTCCAACATCATTTTGGTTTGTTTTTTTTTTTTTCCTTTTTTTCTTTATTTGGAAGAAAAGTCTGCTGTCTTGGGTGGCATGACTTGAGTGGGTTCATCTTTTCTTGAAGGTCTTGCACTATTTCCCTAAGACAGCAAACCAGTTCACACTGGGAAGCACATACAAATGCAAAGCAGGTTGAGGCAGTGGCTGAAAACAGCTCTGTGACAGAATGGTGATGATGCAAGAGCAGGAAGCTGCCAGGAACTTCACAGGTTAAGTCCTAGAAACACAGTGAGGCAAGGGAAGTTGCTACTTCCAATAGTGTGAAGTCTCTTGAAAGATGCAGAAACTTCCAAAATTGGGAATAATGGGTTCCTGGAGGTGAACGATTCATAGCAAAGAGAAAGAATTCAGGAAGAAGAAAATAATTTCCTCTGGGAGGTATTTCCGTAAAATTGGACCAACTTCATAAAACCCAGGAAGCTATGGCTTTTCCTGCAACAAATCTCTGTCACACCAAATCAGTCAGACCTAAGACCAAGTAAAAAGCTACAATGCTAGGAGAAATATCCCTTGTCGGGCAGCCAACTTACTTCTAGGCCCCAAAGGACAGCAAAAAAGGAAGTATAACTTAGTGCTGAACTCAGCCAATGCAAGTGTTTTGAGCTAGTTCAGGAAGACCCAAGTCAGCTTTCAGTAATTTCTGTCTGTAAGCTCCGTTACTCCAACGTCCTCAGAAAGAAAAAAAAATTAAAAAGAGCCTACAGTCTGATGAAAGGAGAAAAGAAAGCCCAGAGGACTAACAAGTAAAGCCCACTGCTAACCGCGTAAACCCCAGCTCTGAAGTGTGACACTTCATGGTCACTTCAGAACAGCATGAAGAAATCTCCAGAGGAATCCAAGGAGAAAGGGTGTGCTCATCATTATCACTTCTCTGTCTCACACATGCACAAACTACTACAAGTTTGTATACATAAACACTTCTGATTCTTAGGATAAAATAGGTACAAAATGGTAGCAAATCCTTAATTCCTCAGTGCAGAAAGATGTCCATGTGAAATTTTGAGCCCTTCACTGAAGAACTAGCCAGATAGTGAGACTTTAAGAATAACATCTACAGGAGATAACCTTAGGGAGGAGCCCATCACAGAGCAGTGCAGAGCCACTGCTTTTATCAGTAATACGGCTCAGTGAGGCCATTGTTTCTCTGACCTTCTCAGAGATGTATGAAGGCGAGCAACCATTTTACAGAGATAGACGTCCTCACAAACGTTGCCACATAGGCAATCATTGATATATTTGGACATAAGAGGCAAGTCTAACACACTAGACCATGTGTTTTTTGTATGCACCAGGCTTTCCCTTGTGAGTCAGTAAAAACAAGCTACAGACCTACCCAACACCACCCCAACGTTCTCAGTGATTGCGAGAAGGGGGTACACATTTGCATTTAATTGCAGTCTGTTTTCTTCAGCAGCGCTGGTACTTTGGCAAAAGACTGTTGTGCTGACCGCCTTCTGCAAAACAAACACTTGAGAGACCCTGGGAAAGCTGCAATGAAAGTGCCTCATTGAAGGCTGTGATATCCTATAATACAAAAACATAATTTCATAGTAATTACACATATTACCTAACACAAATCACTTCTCCACCAGGTACAGAAAGTTATTCCTGTTATTAAGTGTGGAAGTTTGGTTCGATTTTTCACAACACAATGCTCTCCAGAATGAGCAAATTAGGTTTGGCTTTCTGCAGGATACAATTACAGGCTTCAAGCAAAAGAGTCTGATGCAGGATTCAACAGTATGTCTTTCTAAATTATACTCTGGGGTTTGCATTTACTCTCGGTTTGACGGGGTGAGAGGTAAGAGGCAATTGCACGGAATGGGACCTGAAGAAAACATTTCAGTAAAGAAAATACAATTCAAGAAAAAGTTCTATATGATTCAGAGAGCAGGCAGGTATGTGCAGAGTTGAATAGTGACAGGCAAAAATGGAGAGAATGAGGGAATAATCCAGCTATTTTTTGAGGGTCCAGTTAGTACAGTACGATGCACTCTGGCGATGAGATTGCATGCGTCTGTTTCCTGATGACTATATTTGATTCTACAGCTAAAAGAAAAGAAACAGATGTAGCCACCAAGAGGCTGGGCTACCACACTGGCTGACATGATTTGCAATATTAATTTATCTATATGGAGAAGACTGCTCATTCAGTGTAATCATCCTTGTCTTGATTAGTTCAGTCACTATCCAGGTTTTTCACACCACTTTTGTTTCTTTTAACTGTGCCCCATCCTGACCTGGCTATGTTTGGAGAACAAACACCTCTTTGACATTTAGACTGTGAAGCCTAACAACCATATTCTTCATTAAAAACCTAAGACATCAGTAAGGTACTGTTTCCCATATTGTCAACTGTAATGCAGAACACAGACTGTATATTGCATTACTTAGTTTTTCATTTGGTTTCCCTACAGCAAGCAGGATTGGATAGGGAAGCAAGCAAAGCAATAGGTAGGAGCTTTTTCACTTTTTCTTTTCATGGTTGGATGGTCTTCAGGCACCTACTTCATGCATCTACTGATGTGTGCTCCCTCCAGCCTTCTAATACCTGATAGTCTAGAAGTGATACCCACATTATCCAAATGGTCTATTTTATTCTCTAGCCATAAATTATCATTTCATCAGATGTGACCCTTGGTTAGATATGCCTCAACCTTACACTGCACATCCCCAGCCTTTATCAATGCTATTTTAAAGGGCAGGCATATTCGATTTAATAGCCTTTTTACTCTTCCCTTCATTTTTCTATCTCTTGCAGTTTAAACAATCAATCTTCTCCCTTTTTTTAATTTTTTACGTGAGAACTTCTATTTTTATTCCTGCTCCTACCTGTGTCTCTTTTGTCTCTAACAACCTGCAAGCAAACAGCATTTTCTGTGTTGACACAGCTCTTTCCATTTTGATGGCAGACCAAAGGCATTAGTGTAACAGCTCTGCCCTGGAGTCAGGGGAAGGGGGTTGTCACCTCTGAGGTAGTGACTTGGAAACAGATAAACTCCTCTGAGGAACTGGGACTGCTGCTCTTGCACCAGCACTTTAGGATGCCTCCCCAGATCCCAGCTACCTCATCCTAAAACCCATCCTCATGTCACTGTGTCCATCACAGCTGGTTAGGATGGCATTGAAGGATGATAGGTTAAAATGACTTCTCCCGTATGGCAGTAACACCTCCGCCTCTGATACTTGCTTGCCCACACATAAATGTAATTTCTCCCCCAACACCCCTGTAAGCAAGGAACTGTGACTGCTGAGCATGACAAGTGGGATCCCAAAGCTATTTCCTATTTTAAAGCCCATCACAGTAAAAGTGGTAGAGGCCAGCTGAGGTCCTTGTAGCTTTCTGGAAATACAACTAAGCTCTAACCCTACCTCCCCACTCCTCACCAGCTATACATGTCACACAGAGAAACTCCCCGAGCCTCTGAAGTGCTGAGTGGCTCTTCCCATGCTGGTCCCCTTCACTTTGCATCACAGCAAGCTAGCACAGAGCTGCATGATGGAGAGATCTTTCTTTCAGTGAAGACACTGCTTACAGGAAGAGTGAAAAATTATTTCTCCTCTTCCCTCTCGTGTTTGAACTTTCTCCCCCTAACAAAAAAAGGGTCATTTCTGCAGCCTCTGCAGTCAGTAGGGATTTTATTGTGGAGCTCATCAGTCACAATATGGCTTATAAATACAAAATGCCAGCACAGATCTGTCAAGACTCTTCCTTGCTGCATGACACCTAGCTCTCTGTTTCCTCCCCAGAAATCCTCTGTGTATTCCATTCTCCTGTCTCTCTAGGTCAGCAAGTCAGTCACTGCCAGTGCCATGCCAAAATCTTCTCCAGGTGTAGCTTCCCTCTGCACCAGCTTTGCCCAGTATCACCCTGCCTTTCCTGCCACCTCCTGCAGAAGGGCATTAGGAGGGGGTCACACGACTCAGCACATGCTGGTGGAGGTAAGGAAGGGAGATACATCATTCCAGAGGGCTCATCATGCTGTACCTCACCCTCTGGGTAGCAAAAGACGCGTCAGGCTTTCTGTGCCTCTAATCTACATAGAGATTTCAATACCCACAGTGACAACCCAGGGCAAGGACTGGCAGTGTTAATAAATCTCTGGTCCCAGGAATTAATCTATAGGGCAAAAGAAAGGGACTAGGTTATCGTACATGAGCAAGGCTGCTCCATGCAGTCCCCGTCAGGGAGCCATCAGGCACCAGAGCAAAGCTTGTCAAGTATCAGGTCTTCAAGAATACTAACAGTTTGTGTGGTGCTTCAGAGGAGGATGTTTCAGCAGACACTATTGTATGGCTCCATAATATATTATAGAACTTTAATTCTATTTGGACAGTGTTTGTTTTCAGGAGCGGGTGAACTATGATGAGAATATAGAAATCCCTTTCTCCCACCAGCCTCTGCTCTGCTGGGTCATGTCGCAGACCTCAGAGTGGAAAGCAGGGCTGTGAAGAGGGAGAATGAGCCCTGGCTCGGCTGCTGTGCAGCTGCCTATGGCTGCCTATACTTAGGATCAAGCGGCAGTGAGAAGCCTCTCCCTGCAGGTGTACAGGTGATGTTGCAGGAGACGGTGGGCAAATGAGGTTACTGAAGCTCTCATAATTCCCCCCTTTATACCACTTTCCATTCTCTTCCCAAGGTAAGCCTACACTTGATTCATTAAGAACTATGAAAGAAGAGAAATCAAAATGCAGAAGCATAGGCAGGTTTTACTCTAAGAATGTTCTTGGTTCCTTAGAAACTTCTAGTTTATGTCAAAGCCCCCATCCTCTCTCACTGTCCACCTTCCTAGATTAAATCTTATAATGTTTCAATTTACTTCCAAACTCATTTTTTTCCCTTTAAGTCTGTCTTGCTGAGGTCCTGTGACTTGCACAGCAAGCATTTCTTTTAAATACCTGATTAAGGTCACTCCAAGCTGATGTGGGACCATCTATCAAATCAAAGTACTGGAAATCTGTAAAGAGCCAAGATTACTGTGTGTGGTCCCCTCTGACCCACTCCAGTGCTACAGCATTTGATGTAGAATGGGTATATGCCAAGAAGAAGAGATGACAGATAACCTTGAAATGGTTACACAGCAGATAAAACAGGAAAACGCCCTGATGAGAATACATACAACAGGGAGAGGTCATTCACTTCTGAAGGAAACAAGTAAAGCTGGCTGGACAGTCACAATATATCTTGGGAAACTTCCAGAAGTTCCATGTTCATTCATCTCAGACCCTTAGGAGAGGGATTCTAGGGAATACCCTAGAAAATAGGACTAAGCTACCTCCAAAAACACATTTCTGCCTCATCTCTTTAAGGCAAGACATTACTGACATGAGTGATTTCACATGGAAAAATTAAGTTCCATTTTCTGTCCCACTCCCATTCAGTTCAGACTCCTCTTCTTCCCAGGGGGATGCAAACAACTCTTCTTGGTCCAAGAATATCTGAACTCAAAGAGCTCTCTTGTTTCACCACAGGCTTTAGGTAAAATCCTTTAGGTAAGGATCCCACCCTCATCAGCTTCAAAAGCTTCTGCTTATGACTTCAAACCTGAGAAGATGGTCTTCATGTTTAGGTCTAACAAACCTATACGTTTCTGTGAAAGCGAAGAAATGTAGCTGCCACTTGGTAAGGCTGTGACTCTGCAAGTAAATTCATGCATCTAAATCTGTCTGGAGTCCCAAACCATCCATAAAATGATGGCCTAAAAACTGAATGCAGAAGTTGCCAAGATCAGAGAAAGCATGTCTTTTATTCTTATTTGGACCTCCATGTATACATCAGTCGAAGATTAGCTCATACATTGTACAGCATGTTTCAGTTCTTTAAAGGGAAAAAAAGAGCTGTTTAAATATTTTCTTAACTGTTAAAGGGGATTTCTTTTTATAGTGCAGATAATTAAGTATTGAAGATGTAGTGATCTATTTGATACAGAGATTTGATACAGAGAGAATAAAAGATTTGAAGAATTTTCAATAAAGAATATAACCCAAGCCCTATCTGAACTGACTGCTGTACACTTTGAAATTTAAGGCTGATATTTTATCCTTACTCCTACAAAATCTTCCAGATAACGGTTGTGCATACTAATATCATTCAAATTAGTTAACTCTCTCTCACACTCTTCTATGTATTTGAGAAACCTATGAGAGAAGAGGGACTCAAAATTATAAAAAGAAGACAGAGTGGAAGCTCCTACCCTAGTCCATACAAAGAGCTAAGGCATACAACATTTTGTCAGATTACACTGCACTGTATTTCTTATCATTTTAATAACAATGAAAAAGGGATTTGATGAAAACTGACTTTTTTCTACAGTTTCTTTCTAACTTCGTAGCCTAATCATGTATATAACAGAGACATGGACTGTACAGAAATGTAGCAAGAGACAAAATACCAGTGTTTTGTCTCTGCAGGCACCTGTTAAAGCCATCAATTCAATAAATCACTTAATTGTGCCTATCTTAGCACTGTCTGAAGCCCTGGGGGGCTTAAATACATGTTTAACCTTTTGGTGCATTAAAACTTGGACTAAGTTATAATGACTGTGTTTTACTTTGGTTTGTTGCTGCTATCATTGATACATGCATTTGTCACTGCCTCTAGTAAGACTCTGTATTGCACTGCAACCTTAAGAATTCCTCCACAAGCAGACATCCCACTGAAGCGCATTAGCATGTGCTTCCTAAATGGAGCTAAATAAATATCCTAGCTCTCACCACCTTATTCAATGACATTGTTCATTTGCATTTTTAGTTGCAAAGTTTTGCCAACTTCTTACAACACCTTCTTCCCACAACCCCTAGAGCAAATGCGTCTTTGGGACGATGTGGGAGTCCTGAGAGAGGCTAGGACACTACAGGAAGGCAGTGATTGTGCTCATGGAGCTGGAACAATATGGGGAAAGGCAGGAACATGACATTGAGGCCAAATGATGGAGAGAGTCTCTATGAGGAGACACACAGTCTGGGAAACAGTGGTGTAAAGTACTAACAGAACCAGTAATACAAGCTTAACATCCTGAGTCACAAACTTCAAGAGGATTTGACAGGTAAAATGAATAAAGTGAGTCCTGGCCATCATGTGTAAAAAGAAGGCTCTTCAGAGATGTTTTATTTCCTGAGCTCTCTCTTGTCCATACATCCACACACCAGATGTTATGTGACATAAGTATAATTTGGGTAGGGGTCATTCCAGGACTTTCACTATGCCAGCATTTTGCAGGCTGCCAGGACAAATGTACACCCCCTCCATGTTCCCCCTCCTCTTTCTCCATTGTCATGGGTTCAGCAGCTGCAGTCATTTTTCTTTAAGCAGTAGCCGGTGAGCACTGTGTTTTGGATTTTCGGCTTGGGAACAGTGCTGATAACACCAGTGTTTATAGTTATGGCTTGGAGTG
>JASSUY010036899.1:0-35269 GCA_032466535.1 Forpus xanthops | reverse complement strand
TAAACTTCATCAGGTTGGCATCAGCCCACCTCATAAGTGTGTCAAGGTCCCTCTGGATGGCATTCCTTCCCTCCAACATATAAACTGAACCACACAGCTTGGTGAAATTGGCAAACTCGCTCAATCCCACTGTCAAAGATGTTGAACAAGACGGGTCCCAACAATGATCCATGAGGTACACCACTCATTACTGGTCTCCAGCTGGACACTGAGCCATTGAGCACAACTCATTGCATGTGGCCATCCAGCCAGTTCTTTATCCACTGAGTGGTCCACCTATCAAATTGATGTATCTCCAACTTAGAGAGAGGAGACTGGCACTAACCAGGACAGTCTCTGCTGCTCTCTACAAGGGCCTGCAAATCAAAGAGCAGATCTAGCTTCTTACCTAGATCGGCAGAAAAATTGGTGTACTTTAGAGGAAATTGGGAGGAAAGGGGTGAAAGGAAATGGTTCTGAGTTTAAGTATAGAATAGCAAAATCTGCATAGAAATAGCTTGACATCTAAGCCAAATTAATTGTAACCCAACTGTTCTAATTTGTCACTCCTGACTTTTCTTACATCTCTCCTAGAGACCAGGCTTTCAGGTCCTCTTTACGCCCCTGCTGGGTGCTGTGCAGCTCTGTCTGAGAAACTGTTTTTATGGAATAACTTTTTCTTTGAAATATAGGGAATTTTATTTTTAGCCGGGGAAGTTCAGCAGGGCTGATGGTCCCACTTACATCAAGTTGTCTGCTCAGTTGTCTTACAGAATCATGAAACAGATGTCCTTGTGGAGGGGAAGCAGAGAACAGAAATGCAGTTCTTTTGAAAACTATTCCTGCACCTGAAAAGTGAGCAGTTACAGACAGAAACAAAAGTCATCGTTTTGGTGTTTTGGGTTCTGATCAATGTCACTTTCACACTTACTGCTTTTGAGTTGTAGTTAAAATTCACTTAAATGGCTTTTCATAGCACTTGCTCATTATGTGAGCATGGCTTGTTGGTTAGTTAACCTGTTATTCTACTAAAGCAGATGTGGTTGGTCAAAAACAAAGCAGATGATAGCCTATTTACCTTCAGTTCTTTCTCTAGTTGTACGTATTTCAGCTCTGAAAAATCAGAGCTATTCCCGACTTAAACTGACCTTTATTATTACCTACAGCCCACCAGGGTTACAGAGGCAGTTTTGTTCTGCAGTTACAGGGGAGAACAAAGAGCAATATTTGAAAGTAATAATCCCTCTTTCACTTTACTATAAACTTCGGACTGTGATCTTCATTTTTAAAGAAGCTGTACTCTGAACTTTTTGCCGACAACGATTTTGATCTGTAAACCTTCAAAGGCTGATAAGTAACTGAATCTAAACCTAGGGCTTTATACATAATATATTCTTTGCAGGGTAAAATATTTTGCTGCATTATTACATCAAAGACAAAGGTAGGGATAATACTGTCACTTGAATTGCAGGAAAAAGATTAATTTCTCATCTGAAAGTGTTGTTTGGGGGTTTTGTCCCCCCTGAAATACTCTCCTGCAAGCTTAGTGGATCCAGCTGCTTTGTCAATTTTGCCCCCTCTCCCTCCTCCCTTTTTTTTTATATTTAAGATGGCAGTTCTGCTGCAGTGTAATGCGCTGAGAATTACTGCAATTCAGAAAATGAAAATGTAGCACTGTGTAGCCAGTGTAATGATACTTCAACCTAATGAAGAGTACTTATGTTTCAGTGATAATGGGAACACAAGGAGAAACCTGCAAGGGTAGTGCCAGAACCTTGCAAATGACAGTGGCCAGCAGTTCACCCACTCTATTCACTATGCTGTTCATTTCACTTCATCTATTCATGCAACTATACAAATTTCTAGCAGTGGTTATTTCTGACAGCACTCTGATGCAGAACTGTAGGAAACTACAGCTTGATAACCCTGTGCTGTTTTGAGAGCATTACCATAATGTACTCCATGCTGATATTGTGCACTGTTGATGTAATAGGAGGATGTAACTGCCAATGCTATTATTGATATTTTATAGACTAAAGCACTAATAGTGTGAGTATATTGACACTCCAGAACCCAGACTATGTCCAGCACATACATAATTCTGATTTATAAGAACAACAAAGAATTTCCACTCGGACCCTCTTGCTGGCCAGTACTTGTAGTTCTTCCTTGGTTGTACTATTTAGTATGTGACAAAACAACTATAGGTGGTCAAATATCAGGATAACAAAAGAAAAAAAAGCCAACTTCCACATTTCCCTGGTGTAATTCCTCTTTGTAGTTCATCAGCTTGCAGCCTGTGTGGCATTCTGAAGGTAAACACATTCACGTTGGTTGAGACCAAAGACTTAATTTCATCTCTATACTGTAGTCCACTTCTAGGACTTACTGGAGTACTGCCTTTCCACTACTAACAGCTTATCGTACCGTATTTACTTCAGAAGCTATTCAACATGCACACTGGTTGCTTATACAGTGTGACAGAATTGTGCAGTTGGGCACTGAAAAAGCTATTCCCAGCAAAAAAAAAAAAAGCATGGGCCAGTTAAACATCTCTTCTTGGGTTCTCTCTGCTCATGTACTACCGACTGAAACCATACCAACAGTGACATCGTTAACCATATCTCAACATGGATTAAAACTGAGAGGTTAAAATATGGAGAAGATATTAAGGTATCCAGATAAGCAGATAAAGAAGAAATGCAAATTATGCAGAATGTCCATTTCAATTTGCCAATTGTTAATTAACAGGAGGAGGACCAGTCAAGTTTTTCCGGTTATGAGAGCACAGGAGGTGAGTGCCTTATTCAGTGTCCCTTGTAATTTAATTCTGAAGCCTTTGATTTGCCTTTGTATTTAAATAGTTACTTACAAGATGAAGTGAATTCAGATATTTATATTGTAAAAGTTAGGTCTCGAAGTATTTTATCATATGAATTCTCTTTGAATGCAAATTAAATGTTGCAAAAGACATTTCTACGCTCTTTAGGCCAGCGGATCCAAAATTATTAAAAAATATTATTGTTAATCGCATCAGATCTCATAGGTGGTTTCAGAAACTGGAACTTATTAAAAGCTTGTTGGAAAGTATGAGATGATAAGAGTCTGAGAGGAATGAAAGGATTAATCAAAACCTTTTATGGATAATGGTATTATGTAATAAGAGATGTACACACCACATTATAACAAAGTTGCATGTAGTAAATTAATGCATCTTGTAAGGGATTAAGTCAAAGACAATAAAATCCCAGCGAGCTCAGATGGTGCCAGATCTCTACTGTTATAATCAGGCTAATGACTGGGACTCAGACGGGAAGGAACTGATTTTTTAAAAACCACAATTTCAGTAAAAGGTGAAGCTGTAGCACATACAGTAGTTTGATTGATCAAATGACAGTAATACTTAGATTTCAGTTAAGGCTATTGTTATTTGGCTGAATTTGAGGCTCAAGTGAGTTTAAGACTACATCTCAGATATAGTGCACCAAATAAGAAGTCTGAACTGGATGTGGACAAACTTCTGTAGCAATTATAGCGCAATAGTAGAAAAAACCTCAGTGGCTCAGGAGGCAGGTTATTACATCAAGATGCATCATCTTCTCTCCTTTAAAGAAACTGCGCATGTCCAGGGTCTGATTTTCAGGTACAGTATTTTTATCATATCTGTACTGAGAACTATGAAACTGAGAGATAAATAGGCTTGTGGGTCATAGCTCCTTTTGGAATGTAGAGCCTTATAACAAAAAGTAACTCTGGTAAAATCGGATCACTTTGAGTGTTATGCAATTCAGTATGTATGTAAAGTATCTGATTAAAACGCAGTAGCTCTTGCCAAAGCTATTTCTTTTTCATTCTAGACTTCTCAGAAGACCTGAGAAAATGGAACATAATTTTTGTTGTCGGTAAGTAGGATTCCTTATTTCAACTGCTACATTTGAAAATCCCCATGTTATTTAGCGTCAAGTATATGATTTCTTTTAAAGTTTGGCAGAATAGTTTGGTTAAGAGTATTTACACTACAGTGGTGGATTAGACTTTTAAAAGAGAGTTAAAGTTTAATATCATGTTTTTATCCTGGGTCTGACCATGCTAACAACAGTTGTGTAAAGCTAAGAGCAGTTTGGCTGCTAAAGTGTGAACGTACTCAAAATGACATTATAGTTCTTGCATTAGTGTTGCATAGCAGCAAAGCTGCCTCACCAGCATTACTAGATTGGATTGATAACTCAGAATTGTGAAGGTTAGGTGGAAAGAAAGAAAAAAGAAAATAAAAAAAAATCAGGTCTTTTCACCTCTTCATTTGTGAACTGTTTTAAATACAGGTTTCAATTCTGCAAGTGCTCAACATGCTGTTAAACAGTCAATAGACTCATCACCATGCATGATACTTGGCACGCACTGAGGCTTTGCAGTTTCAAGGTGTATATTGCTTTCTGGAAGTCCACAAAGAGAAAGCACTAAGTTAATGCCAATCATTATAAAAATGAGACTATGTAATTAGCAGAAATTTTGAACAGCCTTTTAAAAGAAATTCTAACCACAGTATTTACAAGTTTCAGCTTAAAGCTCGCTACTAATTACTTGGAAAGAGTAATTGCATTTGTATCAAGCAGAGTTTTTCGGAACTGTTTTACAAGGAAACTGCTTAAGGAGAGATGCCCAAACATGGGCAATCCTGCATAAAAGTCACTTTGTGCATTCTTTTTCCTAAGGGGGAAAAAAAATTAAAAAAATAAAATAATGCATTTGAAAATAGTCATGAATGAATGGAAGTTTCACTCAGAATTCAACAGGTATTAAAAAAACATTCCAATACCAGCAGATTGAGGGAGGTGATCTTTCTTCCTTATTCAACGCTGGCAATGCTGCATCTGGAGTGCAGGTCCTTTCTGGACTCCCCAGTACAAGAAAGATAATGACTTACTAGAGCAAGTCCAGTGCAGGACCACAAAGATATTTGAGGGAAAGGAGCATCTTTCAGATGAGAAGAGGCTGAGAGTGCAGGGACATTTCAGCCCAGAGAAAAGAAGGTTCCAAGGGACCTTACTTATATGTAAAAATACCTGATGGGAGGGAAGATGAGGGAGTCAGAGTCTTCTTAGTAGTGCCCAGTTACAAGAGAATTAAAAATGGGGCAACTTAAAATACATGAAATTCCACATGAACACAAGAAAACACATTTTTTGGTGAGGGTGGTCAAACACTGGAACAGGTTGCCCTGAGAGACTGCTGAGTCTCCATCCCTAAAGATGTTTCAAACCCACCTGCCCACAGTCCTGAACAACTTGCTCTAGCTGACCCTGATAGAACAGAGTTGGACTAGATGATCACAAGAGGTTCCTTGCAACCTAAAGGATTCTGTGAAGAGATAGCACTTTTATGTGTTGCACTTTCACCTTACCCTATATTAAACCAAATACAAGTTGACTCAATTTATTGGAAATCGGTGGTGGATGTGTTTGAAAAAATAAATTAGATTCCTGAAGAGTTTGTTGGAGACTTTTCTTAAGGGAAAGATGCATAACACAATTATCAGCCTTTAAGTACACTCTAACTCCATGCTTACTGAAGTATATCTTCCTGCTGTTCACTACAGTGACATTCTCATTCTCTCTGCCTCACGTATGCTCAGATTTGTACAAATACAGATTAAAAAAATAAAGTGAAGACACTTGAGGACTTTTCCTCTGAAATTCTCCATGTAAGGCTAGTTTTCGTATATCTCTGAACTGCTTTTTCATTCTCAAAGAGTGGGTTTATTTTTCAATTATCATTTTTTTATAGGCCATATACTAGCCATCTTCTAGGTAAAACTGGAAAACATACTTTTCCCTCTATTTATTCCTGCTCTTAAATCCACCTCAGACTTTCTAGTAAATGCTTTCTAGGAAGAGAGGAAGATGGTGCTTAATCAAAACTCTAAGATTTGTTTGTTGAAAATGTGACAGGTTACTTTTCCACAAATTATGCTGAATGATTTATACTTTTTCCCAAAATGCTCCCATCCCCACCCCCATCCTCCTACCCCTGAAAAAGCTTTGTGAAGTCTGATCTGAAGAGTAAGGGTCTATTTTTATCCTGGCATTTTTTTGACCATCATGAGATCTTTGCGGTTGTTCATTTGGCTGAAAAAATCTTGATTTAACTCCATGTAGGCAGTGAGGATAAATGGTATTTCCCAGAGAGAGATTTCTTACTGGTGCTAGGCTGAAGTAGCCATAAGCTCTTGCAGCCTTTTCAGGCAGGTCAATCTGCCTGAATCACATGCACACGCACAATGCTCTCCAGGTTTAATATTACACACCGGAGCCTATTGAATTCTATGTGCCCAAGCAGTAAAGCTGTCTTACATGTCAGTTGAGCTGAAGTCTGATCTCTGTGAATTGTACAGCGACAAAAAAAGGCTTTGAAGAAGCCTCAAAAGCAAAGAGCAAAACTCTCATACATGAGGGGAGTGAGGGAGAAAGAAAAGGCACCACAAATGCTCAGCGGCTCAGTACTCCATTGCATTGGACAGCACAAGTAATATTCAGCCCACCATACCTTGACTAGAAAGACAGGCAAGAAGATGAGTGGAAGTGTGCTGCTGTAGATACTTGAAAGGGAAAAAAATGTCTTGGGTGTTATTAGGAATGTTTACACATTACATAGAGGTATTCATGAGGAAACACTAAGATGCTTATGAAGTTGTTTTGAAACTAGAGTTCTAAAGATGTGCATTTCAAGTAGTTTACAAACTAATTGAAATACACACACCATCTGCCAGAGCTGACAAACTGAGATACTGGTTATAAGACAAAAGGGGGGGGGGGGGAAAAACAGACAATTTCTTTCACCCATTGATTTCTCTTGAAAATTCTCCAAAAAGGGAAAAGAAATCTATTTAGCAAAGTTTCATGTTAGAGCTAAGGTAGGAATTCATTGGAAGAACAGCCAACTTGGATTAATTAAGCAGCAATGCCAATGTTTTATCCAGACAGCAAAGCAAGGACATAGAACCAGCAACTCAGAAATAAGGAAAATAACAGCATGGTAATAAAAGAGGAAAAAGGAAGTCAAATCTGACCTGAAAAGTAAAATTCATGATAAAAAATAAACAGGAGAAAGGAAATTTGTGGGATGTGCTAATATTCAAAACATATGTAATTACTGCCAGTCACGAAAGAAAGACGCAAAACTAACAATAATGAAGCAAAAAGAACCCACCAGCCAAAAAAACCTTTCTCATCAGAGCAACATGAAATGTAAAATCTTAGCTATAATTAACAATATATTATTTCATCTGTCTTAACTAATGCGATATTTGTATCACATCTAGAAAACTGTCACAACTAACAAAATTACAGGAAGCACTACCTCTCCCTATCCTCTACAGGAGTGTTTCATGCCAATCACATTTGGCTTTGGTTGAGGCTGAGACTGAAGCAGAAAAGTTTCAGGAATCTGCCTGCACTTTGGAGCAGAGACAAGCTCCTCACATGCTCTTAAATGTGGTGTTTAAAGCTCAGTCAGTGTAACTAATTTCCTCTGCAGAATCTTTGTCATATTCTTGCTGATGAACCAAATGCTTTAAACTCAATGTAAGACCAGCCTTTTAGCTGACACTTGGAAGATACTACCTCCACCTCCACTTACAGGTAAAACATTATCAGCTGCAGCCACTGCCTTCTTGTGCATACAAAATTAACCCAACACCCACACTTCCCCCCCCCCCCAAAAAAAAACAACAAAAAGCAAATTAAAGCAAACCAACCATAAAAAAGAAACCAAATACCACAAACCGTAAACCTCTTATCTGTCTAAGGTATGTCAGACCTTGAGACTTGATCTAACTTGGAATTTAGCCCTGCTTTGAGTAGGGCATTTTACCAGAAGAGGTCTGTTCCAGCCTAATTACAGTACAACTCCTGTATTACAGATCCTTCTAAAATCAGATAGGCACAGGATGAGCAGTGCTGATAACTAAAAAGTCAGCCCAAACTATAGCAGTGGAAGTTCATGAAGACTGCTTTTTCTGACTTGCCAAGAAAAAAACACCATGCTTCCTTCAAGAAAAGATAAAAACTCAGTGGTGTTCCAGGACATCACATCACTCTGCCAACATATGCCAAGTGTGTTTTCTGATTAAAATCATGTTTCAGAAATGAAAAAAAAATAAATGCTGAGGGCTTTTTGCTGTTGTTGTTATTTTTAAATAACATCATTCATATATGGTTTCACTCAGATCAAAATCATAATGAATAACAGAGGGGGTGCTATTGAGAAGCCTCCAAATGCCATATTCTGAAGCTAAGGTTTATTTTTATTTGTATAAATAATCCAAGTAGTATTGATTGAATTGCCGAACTGATCAAGTCCTCCAAAATCATAGCTTGAATATAAAGGATAACTTGACTGAGGTTATTTTGATTTCAGTTCTAAGGCTCCAGCCAACATGCTGCTAGGTTTCCCCTGCAAGAACTTTTCCATGGTACAGGGATGATAATCATTATGAAAATAAGGTCTAGAATTGGAAACATTTTAAAATGAATGGTGGGACTGCCTTGTAAACCCTGCTGCTGGCTTTTTATGTAAATGTTCATGGTATTTTGGTATATGATAAACTTGTAATACTTAGCAAGTTTCAAGTAGAGACATCCCAGTCTGTCTGCATGACGCTTCTGCTTTATTAATATTTCTGGCAGAAAAGCTGGTTCATGAACTGTTCATATTGCTTGTTCCTGTCCTTGCTCAATCACAGCAGCAGGCCCAGCATCACTAATTCATCTGTTCCTGTCCCTCTAGCATCATTAATTCATCTGCTTGTGATGTTGTGCTCCAGGCCAGACCAGTACATTTGAGTCACGTGCCTAGGCTTGCGCCTGGCATAGTCTGGGGGAGACTGGGGCATGAGGGAGAACAAGTGTAAGAATCTCCATTTCTTAAACCAAAATCTTTCACTGATCCAAGGCAGGCAATTAAATATTCAGAAGTGCTGCTTGGCTGGTTGTCGTTTCTTCCTACCCCCAGCCACCACTCTTTTTCTCCTCTCTATGTGCTCTCTATGAAGCATTTCTGCAGTCAATAATTAAACAGGGAAAGGTAACCACTTAAGTTAGCAGTGCTGCCAGAAAGTTATTTACCAGAAGATCCCCTCGCACAGTTTCACAGGCAGCTGAGTCAACATAATGGAAGGGAAAACTGCACTAAGGGAGCATGTAAATCTTTTAATCCAGTCTTGTCTACAGAAAAGCAATATACAGAACCACAGTTAATTTCTGTGCTGTCTAGTACCCTGGTTCCAGATACTTGCTTACTGTCTGCATCAAGAAGTACAAAGGGATACTGTTTCCAAGAACATTCTCACTGACTGATAAAGTGTGCTCAATTTCTTAATCTACACTTCTTATTTTTATTAAGTTAAGGAATTATTTTTTAAGCAATATGGAGGGTGGCTAGGAATACTAGCATAATACAAAAGCATTCTAACACTGAAGAACTGCTGGCAGTTCTACATTCTCCTACAGGTCACAGAACACTTGTAATTCCTCTGGCCATTTTCTAGGCTTTAACTCTGTCTTTGTGTCATATCTGAAAATTAGAAGACATGATTAATTTGAATAGCAAGTTCCCATGAATCAGGCTGTTAACACAGTCTTTTCTTTTCCTCCACCAAAAAGTATGCATAGGCAGAGTAAAAGATGACAGCATACAGAAAAAATGACAATGCTCTCAAAGAATCTTACGCCTTCACAACAAAAGCAGGGACATATTTTCCTCCTCCCAACAGCTGAGCCACTTTGAAAACATCACTACCTTTTTCAATGCCTCAAGTTTTTGTCTGTTTGAAAAACAGCATAACAAGTTGCCGTGAAGCCTTTTTAACTGGAGCTATCTTTGTGCTAGCTTTCGTTACATTTTCTATGCAGCTGTTGTTCCTTATAAACTTTCTTCAAGTAAATTTTTTTCCTTATGATTTTTAGAAAAATATACAGCATTAATAAGGAGACCCTCTAAAAGAGAAAAATATAATTTTTGCAACACTACAAATTGATAGTAACCCTCATGACTGCATGGCTAATTTGCTGTTAAAGCTGGGCTTGTAGCAGCCCCCAAGGACACACTTTGAGCAGGAAGGAATTATCAAGTCAGTAAAAAAATGCACTTTCACATTCTTTCCCACCTAAATAGCTTTATTTTGGTCACATTAAATAATAGTCTTCAGAAGGAGGCAAGACATTAACTAATACTTTAACTTCAGGCATGTAAGTTAGTATTGGTGTAAAGGCCAAGTATGTGTTTGGCCCTCAATGCTGAATTTCCTGGGGCATTCAGCCTTTTCACATATCGGGCCAAGCTAGAGTTCTCATCTCATTCACTTATTCAAAAGCACAGGATTTTGTAAAGTGGGTCGTACACATTTGTCAAACAGTAGGATGCTTTGCTACTCATCAAATGGCACTAAATAAATAGCAGTGGCCGTAAAAATTACTATTTTCAGCATATAACTGTAATCTAATTACGTCTTTTTGTCTTTAAGAAGGTCAGCATTTTAATCTCAGCTTTGTTGGAGCTCTTCCATAAAAGAAGTAAACATGGCCAATTTTAATTAATGTTTCGGAGGCACAGTAATTCTCATTATAGTGTATGCCATACGGATGCCCTGTATGTACGTCAGTCTCGCAGCATTCTCCTTTAAAATACTAACAGATAAAGCCAATTATAGGAATGCATCAATATTTACCTTAATATTTACCTCTTAACACAAAAGTATCCTTGTATTGTTATATCTGAAAAGAGATCTAGTCTATTTAGTATATGAAGAGATATGAAGTTTGTTCAGCTCCACATTCAGAAGAGAAACTGTTATATAAGAAATAGAATAAAGTAATCTTTATAGCTGTTTTTTTTCTTTAAGACTGTGTATATACATCAAATAAATAGGATGCAATTACTGCACTGCTAGTGTATTTAAGACCAGGAGACAATGTGTAAACAAGCACATACACACATAAACTTACTAATGTAAGAAGCCAAAACAGACTAGAAATAAAATTATGCCTGCACATCACAGTTTATTTGTCTATGATTTCTCTACATCTATTTCTCTGTAGCCACAATTATTTATTCCTTGTTTTCTTTCAGTCAGTGCTTCCACAAAAGAAAAATGTTCATCTTATTAAAGCAACAATAAAACAACACGCAACCCACATTGGCAAGAAAACGAGACTGTGACAAATATATTTCTAGCTAAAATTATAGCACAAGTGTGATTCTCACACCGTGGGCTGATAATTGTCCTTGTGAAGCTGAAGTAAAAGACTCCAGGTTACAGTATACCAAAAATGTTCTTTTGATGCTACCCCCTTATGGCCCAGCTTTTATTCTCAGCCACAGTATTGCAACTTCTCTGAAAATTATATGCTCAGAGAAATTATTTCTTAAACTGAATGCAAAAATCAGAAGAAAATTCAAGTCAGGAGGAGATCGTGCCAAATTCACTCTATTATGAATGTTATGGGAAATTAAACAAAATAAACAAAAAAGGAAAATCATACATTTTCTAGCATCTTACATCCACAGTGTAGTCATATTTGCAAGTCCAAACAGTTGATAAATACAAGTCACCTGCTTAAAAACTGAAATAGGTTGTTTTCTTCATCTTGGCCCTACCTCTACTTCTGAGCACTATCTCCCTACAAGGGTATAATTACCACCTACTGCAGTAGACCTTCTGGAAAGGCCCATCAAAGACTGTAATATGCTGCTACACACCTTGAAATTCCTCCCCAGATCCTGATGTTTTTACAAAGGAAACTGCTTTCCTGGTCTCCATCACCCCCAACAACAACATGGTGCCGCAGCCCCCCGCCCAGTTCAGCCCTCACAGCATGCTCACCTCAGCTCCACCAGCGGCTCTCGAGGTCACAGCCACACCATCCCCAAGAAGTAGCTTGCAGCCATTTCCATGGGCTGCCCGTTTTTCCAGCCAGATTGGTTGCTGCCACTCAGCAAGCAGCTGAATAGGCTTTTGGTGTTTCACATGGTTGGCTTTCAGAGTCAGGAAGGAAAAGCAGATACCTCCATTGAGGAGGTGGGACAGGGCAATGGCAGCACCTGCAGAGCAAAGTGATGTCCAGAACCTCTGAGACAGCCCCAGAAAAAGGGCAGTTTTGGGTCTCTTGCGGTTATGCTGCCTCTCCTGTTAAATGGAGGAGGGAGAGTTCAGGCACCGTTTTTGACAACACTTGCAGCATTCACATGAGCCCCTGCCCTGCTCACCTCATCTTTCCTCCCTGCCTCCCACAGGTCCCTAGTAGTGAGGGGCAAAGCCAGCTGCAGATACTGATACCTTCCCTTCATCCTGTGGAAAAATCACTTGAGCAGCTTCACCTGAGCTGAAACTCCCTGCACCCCTCCTGGTGCCTGGCTCGGGGCTTGGCTCAGACGTGGTTTTCAGTTGTGTATTACAGCTGTGAATGCAGACAAGCGGGTGATGACAAGGTCTCCATGTGCCCTTTGTTGCCAGGTGTTTTATTCTTGCACTTCCCTGCAGCATGCTCAAAGAACAAGCCAGTGCCGCAGGTGCAGGGAGGGCATTGAGCAGCTCCAGTACGTGGCTCTCGGTTACCTGCAGACATGCCAGGATGGGAAAGCTTTCCAAGGGGAAGAGCACAACTGCTGTGAAATGTTACTCTTCTGTTCACTATAATACAACAGGGTTTAGTTAATGTACGCCTATGTGTGCAGTATCCCATGTTACAGAGGCAGGTTTCATCATCTCTTTGCCTATACCTCTCCATTTCACAAATGGGGCAAAGTATTTCCCTCCCAAGGATGCAGCGAATGTTAGTTTGCTAATATTGCAGCTATCAAGCTGAACATATACTGAGTCAATACTTTTCCCTACTGGCAGCCTGGTTTATGTTGTCCCTTTGCATGGTAATGGTGTTTTAGGAATAGGTTCTTTTCTGCAAGAGATTTCACACTGTTATTAACTCCTTCAACTTCAGTACACATTTTGAGCTAGCAGTATAGTGTATCAGAAGGGAAGTATATCACTTGTTCTACTGTATAGGAGTGTCTTTAAAAACAGTAAATTGTGAAATAATCTCATCAATTTCCTCCTAATTTCTTGGTTGCCATAGTTCAAGAAGTTAGAAATCTTTTCTAATTCTATATATTTTTCCCTCACAAAGGTGGGCCTGGCTCTGGCAAAGGTAGCCAATGTGAACAGTTAGCCAAGAAATATGGATTTACTCACCTGTCCACTGGTGACCTTCTCCAAAATGAGTTATCATCATTATCAGAGAGAAGTAAACTGATCAAAGACATCATGGAATGTGATGAACCTGTGCCTGGAGTAAGCAGCAGTTTTATTTGGGGTCCTAATGGTTAAACAAACATAACGGTAGTAGATTGTCTAAAAAGGTGGAAATGAGAGACTAGAGCTGATGATTTAAGTAAAATTAACCTGCATCTTGAGAGAGAAGTTTCCTCATTGCCAGATCTGTGGCACTTCTTTCTCCTTTCTCTACCAGTATTTCTTTGCATTTGAGACTCACAGAGGCAACAAATTAGTCATGAAATAAAGTGAGACACATACTGCACTATGCATTGCAAAATGTCAGAATAAGTACAGGAAATAGAAACTTGATGCCAATTTTGTAGCTTCCCATTTCAGATTCAGGGTTGGTGCTTCTTGCAGCTATTTTAATTTACAATACCTGCAGCATTTCCTGGCAGAGCTGCCTGATGTCCCAGGGTAGCTGGACTGCAGTTTAATGGTCACTGTGAAGACAGAGTGTGTTGCTCCCAGCTGGACTTGACTGTTACATGCAGGTCCACAGCCCTAACTCTTGGTGGGTTTTCAGCAAGTGCAGTTAGAGCGTAGAATGTCTTTGTTAATAAAAGATCCTGGGAAGTGCTGCTTGGGGGAAACTAAAAGCTGTGCTGAGTCTTGCTTTTGATTGCTTTGCTCTTCAGTGTGTTTAATTAGATGGGGTCTCTTATCACTTTCCTTGTAGTGTAATTATATGAATGACATAGCAAATGTAATCAGATTGGAAAATGCTGCAGCAGTACTCCAGAGTTTCACAGGTACTAATTTTGAATCTATGAAATATTCCCAGCTATCTAGAGGACACTTTGGGAACTCTTGGATGGTTTGCAACACTAGATCTATGTAGGAGAGCTGGACTTGAGTGAAGGAAAAATGGATGCCCTGCTGCCTGCAGGACAAGAAAAACACCTGCATTTAGAGGACTTGCTCTTAGCAAAACAAGGCGGTACTCAAGGGCCTAGGGCTAAAGTTACTATAGCAAACAACATATCAATCTTATTATTAACCAAGTTGATCCCTTTCTTTCCAATGCAGGGTATTATCCTAGAGCTACTGAAGGAAGCCATGATTTCCAAGTTAGGGGACACAAAAGGTTTTCTGATTGATGGGTATCCCCAGGAGCTGAAAGAAGCAGAGGAGTTTGAGAGCAAGGTAATCATATAATTGTAATGCTATTATAACTCCTATTAAGATAGAACTGTACTTCTGATGCTGCTTGGGTCCCCATTTTCAGCTGATTGCAAAGGTGACATCTAAAGCGCCAATCCAACAGCACTGTGCTGCTGGTCACTGAAACTTGGGCACCCCATCAATATAGCAACTCCAGCTTTTGCCCTCACCTACACAGAAGAAAAAGCTGATTTTCCCCAAATTTAATATTAACCAAGAACAATTCACATTTAGTGGAAAGCCCAGTTTTTAGAATCATTTGTATAATTCTAGTGGATGGCTGCTGTACTTTTTGTGAAAATCTCATCAAGCACTATTTGAGGTAGGTTCATGAAAGCACATATCTTCAGTCAGTATCTATTACCATGGAGCTGGCTCTTCTGACAGTGTGTTACCACTGTGAAACAGCAAAACACAACTTTTTATCTTTGTGATGAGTAAGAGGTGGGATAGCTATAAAAAGAGCGTTTTGGAAGTGACTGCATGGCAGTTCAGAGAGTTATCGATTTCCTCAGTATGTGCTAAGATTGAGAAGTCTCAGCTGTACATTTCTCAATCTGCAGAAAATACTCTCTATAAACCCAATGAATGAATTTGACGGGGTTTAGGATAAAATTATTGGTTAGCTAGAGGAAATAGTTAAGTATATATTCAGATTACACTCCACAAACTTGTGTAAGGGTGGTGAGGCACTTGAATGGGTTGCCCAGGGAAGTTGTGAATGCTCCATCGCTGGCGGTGTTCAAGACCGGGTTGGACATAGCCTTGGGTGACGTGGTTTAGTGTGAGGTATCCCTGCCCATGTCAGGGGGGCTGGAACTAGATGATCTTAAGGTCCTTTCCAACTCTAACTATTCTATGATTCTATAATAGGATTTGTTGTAGATATCATTCACAGAAATGATGGTCTGTTAGTTCCTTTACTAAAATATCATGGACCATTAAAAAGAAATTGGAGATTTCTTTTCAATTTTGTATAGAAGGAGGGACTACTTCAGCAGTGCTACTTTTCTGGCAGGCGTACGTGTTATGTCCTGTGAACACTGGTGTCTGCTATAAAGCAGGATTTAAGAGATTGGAGTGTCCTGGACTGAGGCATTGCCAGGCAAACAAGTCTTGATGCATCCAGAGCAAAAGCAGAGCTCCTTTCAGCTCCTGTAGACACTGTAGCGCAAAAGATCTTGTAGCCCTGGGCTGCCTTTGACATTTTGAGTAAAATACAAGCACCCCAAGTGGTAATTTTGAATGTGCCAACTCAACCCTGTTGTATCCATGTATGCACTTCAGTGTTCACAGGGTGATCTTGGCTGGCTGTAAGCTTCTCAGTAAGTCTGTGTAAGCTCATTCTTCAGCCAGTTTTGCTCAGTTCCTTTCTGCGATATAACTGTACTTTTACCTAGCTAAAATCCTAGAGAAACATATGTCTCTGTTCCCTCCTCAGTCTTTCTCTAAGAGAGAAGTAAAAAACAGTATTAAATTATAAGTTCCACATCAGCAGATAGAAGATACTCAGTAAAACAGAATAAAGACCCAACACATTAAACTTGTTAGGCTTCCTGCAGATGTTCCCATAACATGCATTATTTAAGCGAAATCGTGTCAGGAAAACAGTAACTTTAGAAAAAAACAATCATAAAAATTGCTGCAATATCTGACTACTTTTACTTTTGTGATTTTTCAACTTGGCAGAATGACATTTCTGTAACATTTTCAATTCCAGAGAACAGCAACACTGAAACTTTTAAGAGAAACATACAGATTTTTCAAAAGCAAATCAGACCTGGTCTGTCAAAGAAGATACTGTTATCTGATCTGTGGACTCCTTTATATACTCATTGTGAGGTGATGATATGACTATAACTGATGAAAGGAATCATTTCTCATTTATTCTATCATAATTTGGAACAGACCATGGAGTTTCTCATGTGGAGCTGGGAGGAAATAACTTCTCACCATCCTAGTTCAATTATACAAAAAGGACATTTGTTTGAATCCCTGTATAAGCCCACACCTTTCTTAACATCTGGATCTAAGTCTCTTGCACTGTTAAAACTGCCTTTTTGGTTTTTTTAATCCCCACACCCAGTACTGCTGCTGCTAATAGCATTTATGCTTTCTGAGCTGTGTGGAAAAAAAATGGATGGATTTGAACTGTCATTGAACTGTCCGACATAATCCTTTGGCTTCAGCTGTCTCCTAGAAAGTCATTAAGGTGGTGGAAAGGTCAACATAATCCAGACATCCTCAGTCCAATGCAGAAGGCCTAGCTTGAAATATTTACCTTTAGAATATTTCTTCCCTTAAGGGCTTTCAACAGTTTTGGCAATGACAATTTCAATATGTCAGTCATTTAGACTTTCTTTGCTGTAGCCATTGTAAAAGCATGAATTTCTGATGATCAGTAGTGTGAAGAGCAGTTGTCATTTCTCAAGAATTTCTCATTCTTTCCTAAAAGATGTTCTCCAAAACCCTGCTAAAAAGGGAAGGAATGAGAAAAAGCCTGAAAGCATCACTGAAGGCTTTAATATGTAACTGCATGGAAAAATTACCACATTGCTTTTCTCTGACTTTGTAACACATTTATTTTACTTAATAGAGTGGAGTTTATCCCTTTAGACTCAGCCCAACAGTCCTAGTAGCCAGCATTTTTCAGATCTTATCTCTTTTTCTCTGTATGTGCAGAGCCCCAGCAGACACAGCCTTCATCCTGAATGCTGCTAAGTGCTGCTACAAGAGTTGTTTGTAAAATAAGCATAATTTCTGCATAGGCAAATTCAGAACTAATTTGCTGATGAATTCCTTGATGACCTTTTCCGTAGCATTTTGTTTTAAAATTATCTAAACAAAGCCAGTTTTACCAGGCCAGCGGTTGGAAAATTTAATGTTTTCTTTGTCTCTAGATTGGGGAACCAAAACTTGTGTTCTGCCTGGACTGCTCTGCAGAAACAATGAGCAGTCGCCTTCTGATGAGAAATCAGAACAGTCAGCACACTGAAAATGCTGAAACCATCAAGGAAGGAATTGAAAGCTATTACCAAGCATCAAAACCTATGATTGCATACTATGAAAGGAAGACACAGTTATGCAAGGTAAACTGCTTGACTTTTCAAATTAAGTTATTGCTCTTTACTCCATCGTATAAGCAATAGTTGGGAAATACTGTCACAACACCACTGATGAACTGTATTAGTTTCTGCACTTTCTAGTTTGTTCTCATCTTATGCTCCCCTCGTTTGTTTACAACTTCTACAAACTTCTGGGAGAAATAGAACTCAAAAGAATAAAACCACAGATTTATCCTGAATCTGAGAACATATCCTGAATCACTGCCTCACCTGCGTAGAATCTCTTATTAAACATTAATGACGGAAAGCTTTTCTTTAAGTATCAGATTTATTTCTTTATAGGGGCTTTCAGAATTAAGATGAAAGTCTATGTTAATCCAGAGCCCTTTAGTTAAATTTACAAAACTGACAGTGCATACCCTGAATTAAAATACCTGCACGCAAGAAAGATCTTTCAGCTGATATTTTAAACGACACAGTTATATTAATTTCAGTGAATTACCTCAGTTTACACCTGCTCAGGATGTGTTATTTAAAGCTCTCTTTTTATCTTCTAATCAAAACTTTAGATACAAGCAAGAAATATTCCATCAGTGCAATTACCTGATGTATATGCTGGCACATCTGTGAACTCATTTACATGGGAAGTATATGGGGTTTACATATTTTTTCTGCTCTTTCCTGGCAAACTGTCCCTTATGTTCAGCTACAGAAAGATCTAGTTCTACTGATCCTTCTTGTCCTAAACAGGAAAGAATCCAATAATAGTTTCTGGGAGATTTTTAATAGAGGTGGTAGCAAAAATGCAAATCACCGATCTCAAACCTTTCTCCTCTATGAGTTCATAAAAGAGAAACATGCAGCTAATTTATGTACCCATATCCTAACCTGGGAACAGAGTGAGTGATGTAGTCCTGAGAAAAATGATACTCAAACGAAGAGTCCTGATCTGTGTTCTTTGCTAACCCCACAATAAGTGTGCTGAAGGCAAGCTCTAGGGTGGCAGAAAAATGAATTACCCAATTGCTTTTCTTTTTTTAAGCTAAAGAACCATTATCTGCTTTTATTTGTATTTTCTTGGATGAGCTTCCTTGCCAACACTGCAAGGATGTGCCTAATTAAGAATTCAGTACAATACCCAATACGCCAACACAGTGCGGTGCAAAGGAATATGGAGCTCTCTGTATCTCTTACTTCAGTGAGCTGTGCCTACCACAGCGTTTCCCTTTTTGAAGCATCAAGGAAGCGACAGCCCCAGAGAGAGAATGAAACTGCACTAAATACTTCTACATGGATTTTACGTTTGTGGTCTGCCTTATTTCACTTGACCTAGACTCTTCTTATCCTTCCTTAATACTTCAGATGCAAGTTTCTGCTCCATCTCCCATGCAATTTATGCAATGTTAAAACATGCAGTCTTTTCGTGAAAGCTTATAGCTCATTAGCTCCTTAAGGGACTTGCTTAGTCTGCGGGTCAGAACTGAATATGTGCTTTGTGCTCTTTACCATTAGTGTTTCTGGGAACTGGCATTGTGTGTTTGCGCGTTAGAAAATACTTGTGCATTGCTTGAATGAGGGTTACACTGATTTTCTCACAATGTCTGTACAGTCTATACTTGCTTCTGATGGTTTTAGGTGTTCAACGTGCTTCATGTTTCTGGGCAGAGCTATTGGGTATGAAAGCTCTGTAAAATCTGCTGTATAAACATTATCATGTAAAATATCCTTTTAAGGTTCAAAAACATGGTCCATTTTTCTTGAACACAAGTACTCTGTATTGCAGTGTCTACCTCACCTGCTTTTTACTAAACTGATAAAATACACACCTGAGATCAAAGATGGGATTCCATTATGGATTTAAGTGAAGAGATGCCCCCCACCCCACCCTAACCCTTATGAAGTAGACAAGTACATGTTCAGTCATTTATCAGCATTTAGAGAACAGTGCCAAAATACTCTGCAGAGACAGGCTTTTAAAATTAAACCTCCCGAAGCTGTCCTTGTCACCCTTAGCTAGCCTCGGGTACAAGCCTGCAGCCTGGTGCCTGTGCAGCAAGGAGCAGAAGTAAACCTGACATGTTTAGTATTTTTCTTTCTGTTTTTAATTAAAACATATTTTGAGCTTTGGGAATCTCTTCACACCTAAGTGGGTTTTATTACTCTCCAGCATTGACCAATACTGGAAGAAGATACTAATGCTGCCATAAAGATGCTGCTGCCCCTATAATTCTGCTCACCGAAAGAACTATTTATGTGTTTCTTAATCCATTTCAGGCAAAGCCACAAAAGTTAATTGACAAATGTTGACTTGAAGACCCCTTAAAATAAGTTCTCATCTACACTAATGGATTTTTTTAAAATAACCCATGGACCTTCATGTAACTACGGACCAGAGGCTTGTGCATGCTTTTTCTCAAGCAGTACTGACGGCAGACTTCAGGGAAGTGATGTCTTACCTGAAGGTGCTGTTTGCAGATCCAGATCAATCTGCGATGGCAAGAAGCATCTGAAGAGGATCTGTTTAAGAAAGGAAGAGAAGAAGGGTCTAAAAGAATCTTTAGTTGCCTTCTTCTGGAAAGTTATTCCTGCCCAGGCTTGGTTTTTTAACAGGAACAGCTCTTCAGTGGAAGGTCCATGTGAGCTTTATGTCCCTTGATATTCCAGCCATGTACTTTCTTCATCATTCAGAGGATGCTGAGATTTTAAGAGGAATATTAAACACCACCTAACTGCCAGAAGATTCAATATTAACCTGTTCTAGCCAACTTCTGTGTGCCAGTGTGCAGTGTGTGACTAAGCACCTTTAATAATTGTAGGTGAAATTGTGTAAGTGATCATGTCTCATAGGGCTTAACTGCAGCACACAGTCCCTGCTTTGCCACAGATAAGAAAATCAGGTTTGTTAAATACTCATATAACAAGAAAATAGGGTTGGCATGTTGGTATTATTTCATTTTAAGTGAATTTAGGGCTGGGCAAAGTTTTCCACTTGTCCCGTTTAGCCTAAAGGTTTTCAGTCCTGAAACAGGCAGACTGAATATGCAAATGTAAAATTCAGTGCTGGACATCAGGCAAGCAAAAGTCTGCTGTGAGAATTAGCAGTTAGGTGAGGGCTCAGGGAAGGAAGAACTGATCTGTCACACCATATCAAGGTGCACTTGAGACTATACTGTCACATTAGCTTGCTTATTCTGCATTTAAATGGGTGTTACAGCATGGATGGAAGGAGCCTAAAGAACACAGCAAGGACAGAAAAACTCAAATCTGACCTAGCTTCCTCTGCACTCAGTAGGAATTCTCTTTGCTTTACTTGCACAGAAGAGACAAAGGTATATGGTTATAATAGCATTCCCATTTTGGTCAATGAGAATTTTGTGACCTTCTCTAAACCTAGATTATTGTGCATCCATGCATTCCTAAATAACTAATATGATATTTGTAAATGGAATGTTTCTCCATTCCACTGACCTTTAAACAAGAATAGTGATCTGACAAAGCTGCCAAAAGATCAGGGCTCTCTGCAGCTCCCCTTTAACCAAGACTACCTGTCAGTGCTTTTGCTCAACAGTGGAAGCGTGGAAGGTGCAGGGGAAACGTCTGTGAACCTGACAGGAATAAATAATAGTCATCCTTTCAGCACCCCAGCTGAGGTGAAGAACAGTGATGGAACTCCTGGGGATGTATTTACAAGGGAAGATAAACTGGCTGACGAATGGCAGTGTCCTCTGCTCACTTTTCTGCTAAGCAATAAGTTTCTTGTGCTCTGGAAGGTAAAGTAGTTGTAACAATAAGTTACAAATTTTCCAATTAAATTTTTAAAACTTGTGGTTTCAGGATATAGTGTAATATTCCATTATATCTTTCATAGTTACAGAACACCCACCTGCCCCTAGGGACACCAAGGGGTTGCTTTTTAACAGAGACCTTGCACTGGAAACGCAGTGACTAAAGCACTACTCAGAAACAACAGCTCCAAGCTGCCTGATTCTGTGGGAATCAGATGTTTCAGATGAATGAAATTAAATGAAACAAAATGCACTATGGTAGCCGTAGTAAGCAGGTAGATACTATGGGTTTGAAATCCATTTCTCAAGCGATTTTCACAACAGCTGAACTGAAAAGTGCATCTGAAAATTTAGCAGGCACCTACTTGTCTTTTAACATGGCTAAATGTAAATACCCTAGAATATATGTCCCTCTGTCAATTGAAAAGAGAGGGAGAAAAGAAACCCAGATTGTTTCTAATATCTGACTCATCCTTTAAAGATTTCTTCAAGTGACAATATGTAGGAGGGTAACAAGTAGAATCACAGAATAGTTAGGGTTGGAAAGGACCTTAAGATCATCCAGTTCCAACTCCCCTGACATGGGCAGGGACACCTCACACTAAACCATGCTACCCAAGGATCAGTCCAACCCAGCCTTGAACACTGCCAGTGATGGAGCATTCACAACTTCCTTGGGCAAACCATTCCAGTGCCTCACCACCCGAACAGTTAAGAATTTCTTCCTCAGTTCCAATCTAAACTTCCCCTGTTTAAGTTTGAACCCGTTACCCCTTGTCTTATCACTACAGTCCCCCATGAAGAGTCCCTCCCCAGCTTCCCTATAGGCCCCCTTCAGATATTGGAAAGCTGCTATGGGGTCTCCACGCAGCCTTCTCTTCTCCAGGCTGAACAGCCCCAACTTTCTCAGCCTATCTTTGTACAGGAGTAATGGAGAAGAGCAATGCATTGGTAGTCAAGCAAGACAAAACTGATCCTACGTAGCTAAAGTAATGGGTAATGGGTTCAAACTTAAACAGGGGAAGTTTAGATTGGATCTGAAGAAGAAATTCTTTACTGTAACGGTGGTGAGGCACTGGAATGGGTTGCCCAAGGAAGTTGTGAATGCTCCATCACCAGCAGTGTTCAAGGCCGGGTTGGACATAGCCTTGGGTGGCATGATTTAGTGTGAGGCGTCCCTGCCCATAGCAGGAGGGTTTTAACTTGATGATCTTAAGGTCCTTTCCAACCCTAACTATTCTATGATCCTATGATTCTTTATCACGAAGACTGGCCATAACCCGTATGAAAGAATAAGTGAACATCCACCCTCTCATGATCTTCCACTTCTGAGCCTTCTCATACTGATCCTCTGTTAGAATGTCTCAGGGGAGGGGCAAATGTGTAATTTTCCCTTTAGAGAAGGGAGAATCAATGGCACTGGTGATAGCAGGTATGTAATTTACTGCCGGCTTTTGAAAGGTTGTCAGAGAATCATTAACCCTGGTAGGGATGTAGGTGGGGAACAAAGGAACAATTGTTTCTGTGTCACACCCCCTTGGTGGCTTGTGACCCATCAGATAAGACACCAGTGTAGAAAGGTACATCAGAAACAATAGCAGGGGATTAGCGATAAAACAGTATGGTAAATTCATGCCAATTGGGAATAGGTGTTGAGGCAGCATGTTTCCATTGGATTTCCAGACAGCTTGATCCATTTCTCCAACAACCAGGTACTGCAGGGTCTCAAAGAGGTTTTTAACACCCTTTTTAGTGGCAAAAAAAAATATGTTAGTGACAACACAGTTGAACTTGATCTGAATTTATCCCAAAATCTCAGCCTCTCTGAAAGCAGTGGTCCTCAGCCTCCTCTCTACAGACAGTCGGGTTTTTCTCACTGGCAGTATGTATTTAGGATTCTCAGTCCCCAAACCTACAACAAATGGAGGTTTGATGACTGAACATTTAATTGGCTGATTTGATGCCAGAAGGAGCAACATGGCACTCTGGGGCTGATTAGTCCAGTCATTTTCTGCATGAGCTCATTAAATTTCTCTGTGTTTGAAGTAACCTGAAGCCACAGTGGCAAAAAAGCAGATGTGCTGTGGGAAACTGTATCTGGGTCTTGCTTTTATGAGGAGAGAGTAGCCTTGAATAACCTTAAAAACAGCTCTAATTTACAAAATTTGTTGTAATCTGAGAATGAGAAATACAGTTGTTTTCTCCAGGAGCTGCAGAGAGCACCATTGAATTACTCTGGCACTGGCTGTGAATTATTGTCACATTAAGTTAGTTTTGTGCCATGACTTTTAAGTTAGTTTTATGAATTGGACCTTTGTTATTTAGGAGGCCAGCATGGGAAGCACTGAGCTGTCATGCTTACCCGTATTTTACTGTGGCAGTTTGGAAGTCAGCATTCCAGCCAGCCATAAAGGGCGGCAATTTCCATTCTTACAAACCCAGCTCTTCATCAGAACTGCCTAGCTCTAGACATGAGTATCAGTCCCAACTCAGGATGAGGTCACCGAAAAGCCAGCGGCAATCAGCTGTTCTGATGAGGTCAGATCCCTGCACATGTATTTATGGCATCAAGAGATAATAAAAATACGTAGTAATACAAGAGAGCTTTGAAGCAGCTGTGGCTTTCACCCTGCCTGAAGTATATTTCCTGTGGGACAGCAATATGAAGAAAGTTGTCTTTGAGGTTGAGACAGACAAAACAAGCTGGTTAATGGCAGCAGAGATGGGAGTTGCTACTTTTATTGTAACTGGAGAAGGCAGGCATTTGGTCCAGAATGGCTCACCATTCCCCTTTTCTCTTTGCTACTCATACGTAACGCCCTCCTGAACCCTTTGATTCTGTGGCACAGAAAGATTCTGAGATGTGCAGTCCTTGTTTGAGCACTGACCTAAGGCACTGCCTGCTGCTTCACAGACTATTGCAGCATAGGCATACTTCAGCTCTATCTAAAGCAGCAAACACCAACATGACAGAGAACAAGAGAAGCCAGAGAAGCTGCTGAAAGCTTGCCAGGCAGGAGAAGGCAGCTGAGCTCAGACTATGAGATACCCCTGCAGTGAGTCCCAGATGGGCAAGCTCCTTAAAGGCTGGCCAGCCTGGCCATTCCCAGTGCTGGAACTGCTGTGTGTGGAGGCAGGCTGGCTGGATACGCCAACACTTCCAACAGGATGCAACAAGGGACCAAACTTCGGAGCATCTGTGGATGCCACCAAGAGCAAAACCAAGCTACAGAGTGTGAATGCAATCCCTTGCTGGATCCCTGCAAGGAGCAGCTGCTGACTCCCACACAAGACTTGGCACCACAGGACTTAAGCGTACATGGAGTGCAGTCAGACTGTACAGGCTGCAAGCCAACACCATGTCTAGAAGAACTGCACAGCCTATTTCAGAAACACATTTCTTGGAGTTTGAAACTTCTCTTAAGCCTCCTGCAGAACAAAGAGGTGTCAAAAAGCATGATGGTCATGAATGTCTCCTTCAAACACTGCAGTTGTCTGGCGTCCTAGCTGGAGATGAAAATTATAGTGCACAGTTCAGAAGAAAAGGCTCTAGCAAAGTTCTCGTAGGTCCATTTAAATGTGTGCAAACTCCATGGCATGCATGCATGAAAGACTAAGCATGGAGGAGCAGAGAGGAAGCTTGCCTTTGGGTAAAGGATCAAGGCTTTCACCAGGCTTTTGGGAGTCCAGCCACAAAAAGTAACTTGGAACAGCCTGGACAACCCCTGGCCAAAACAGAATCCTTGGGGGGTTAGAGAAAAAAAAGTCTTCAATGAAAGCAAGTTCTTGTACAACAAAACCAGTGCCACTATAAAACACATGTTGCTCAAAGCTCATCATGAAACCAGAACCAGTTCACCCAGCCTGCAAGTATAAATGCGCAGAAACACAAGCTGCTGCCACCTGAAGGCTTTTAGGTCATCAAAGCATTACATACCCTGCCTGGCCCTTTAGATGACAAAGTGAATGCTATTCACGTCATTAATGGCATGATACCAAAGTTATTCTATTAGATTTTTTTTTTTTGAGAATATTATATGTTAAAATAATTTCTAAGTATCTTTTGAAATTGTTCTTTATATCAGAGGTATAGTTTCACATTAAAACATGAGTACTAAGGAGAAGGAACTTAAGCTCTCTCATTTGATTCACAAACTTTGCTCCAGGCGATAGAGCCTACAGAAACTTCTCACATAAATCTGTGGAAACAGTGAATAATAATGGGTTTATGGAAGCTGCTTCTCTACACTGGAATGCTTATAACATGAAACACAACCACCTTTTATATTGGAACATTTTTTGGCGCCAGTGTTTAGATTCTGAGATAATTCCTTGTATTTTAATCAAAACTGATGTATTTTGCCTGCTCCACAGGTTGATGCAGAAGGAACACAAGAGAAGGTTTTCCTGGACATCTGCAAGACCATTGACTCTTTTCTGAACAAGCAAGAGGCAGCATTTTGTTATCCCACAGAAACACAGTAACAGTGCGTTCGCAGCCTCACTCACAGGCACTTGACAGTCATGACTAAGATGCTGTTCAAAGCAATACTGCTTTCTCGAGAGGTACCAGGATTCGTGCATGTGGTATGTTCTTTTAGGTGAAATCTTTCTTTCTCTGTTCCGACAGCGCACTCCATGGAATGGTTTGTGCTCTAAGAATCATATCTTGTTTTATTGGTTGTTTGCTCTTCATGGGTTAAAAGCAGCATGAACAGCAGCTCTGGTTTGTATCTCATTTGTTTGATTGGAAATCAGACAGTGCCTGGCCAACAGCGAGCTCAACCACCTCACTCACCATTTAGCATATTAAGGTTGCTGCATACAAGTTTCCCATTGGTTATTATTTTAATTAACAGTATTAATTTTTATGGTGCCACTTGGCTCATTCTTGGGCTTCACACAACCAAAATCTGTTCTCCGTTACATGCAGCTGTGAGACAGCTGGAATCAGTCAAGCTAGAGGTTAAGATAAACTTTTCCCATGTCCCCAGAACACTGTATTGCAACAAGAAGCATAAAAATTAACTGAAGGTGATGACACTTATTAAATATTGTGGAAGTCTGTCAGCTCATTACTATGGAGCAGACACCATTTCTGAGACTATTTGTCTTGTGCTGAGAATTGTAAGATATTATAAATGACAACTTCCCAGTTTTGCAAGCTGAGCTGAAAATGATGATTGTATTGTGTAGTTAAATGTGCAATCCAGTAATTACCCATATCAACAGCAGTTTTACTGTAGTAACTCTACATATAAAGTTGACTATGAGCAAGAATGTATGAAGATTTCTTTAAATCCTACACGGGAACTATTTCAAATGCAAAATTCAGATCATCATCTGTTGTCTTGTACTGGCATTGCCAAAACTAGGGGGGGTGGGGGGGGAAGATAACAAAATAGGAAACCAGTATGGGTGATTTGGTTCATTTTGCTTGTACCTTTAGTAAGCCATTTATCTGTAATATTTGCAAAGAAGTCTGTAATAGTTACATAGTATTTCTGTTCAGTTACCCAAAGTATTGTGGTTTCTTTGGTATACTGATAGCTAAATAAAAGCTTGTTTGACATTCCTGTGAAGTAACTGCATCCTCTTACTGGATCTACTGGATGAACTCACAGCTGAAGTGGGCTGCATGACTGCTCTTAATGTCAAATGTTGTACTTTATGCGGCAGATTTGTATTTTTGAAGTTACCTTTCTTGTAATGAAGACATAATACAAATAAAACATGTACAAAAAGGAGGAGTAATGATTTGTTACAGTATATGTGGATTTAATCCTTTTCAAAGCACAGTACATGACTTGAAAATAGCGCTCAAATTGGCATGCTTACAGAGTATGTCCTTTTTCCATTCAGGGCATATTCTTCCAGTTCCTTTCTCTTCCTTGGCATTTGCCCTTTAAATGCTAATCCAATTATTTGTAAGGGACTGGTTTAGGTACATCCTTATCCTTCATATCCTGGATGTTCCTTCTTTCCTGGGTCCTTTTATAGCCTACGTTTTACCACTGATGCTCTAGAAGTGCTTCTCCAGCTCGACCAGTGCCATCAAGTGACCAGTAATGCCTGCAGTACAACAGCTTTAAGGAAGAGACTTTGAGAACGCATCAGCTGAAGAAGGCTGGTGTTTCTAAACTGAGCCTTGAAGCACCATGAGCTGTGTGCTGCAGTATTCTTTCCAAAAAAAACAGAGTAAAATACTCTGCCTCAAAAGGCAGGAAAATACTCTGGAGTTACCATGAAGTTGCAAATTCATCAGTGTAGGTGTTCTGCAGTATCTTTTATTACTTGTAATTACAATATAAGTTAAAAACTGTGGAGTACCATACTTGTGTGGGATGGGAACACAGGCGACATCAGCTGCTAATCCTCTGTTTTTTAAAGTCAAATTACAAAACATACAGTTTCAGTTTTAATTGTTCTTTCTGCTTCTTTTGGTCTTTTCTATGGAAAAAATTAAAACCTCCCATGCTTGACTGAGTGTATGTGCATTAGGTATCTATCTGAGTATGTTCATCATGTATGCAACAGAAATAGCTGCATACGCATGCATATGGAAACACAAATATTTATACACAGTCAATAAAAAGAGGACTTATTCAAGACACTTCTTGCTTGGGTGATTCAGACTTGAAATCCTCCTGCTTGCAAACTCATTCGAATTACACCACGACTTCTTGTTCTTCCCAAGCCATCCTAAACTGATGACTGAACATTTCCACTAATGCACTTAAGTTATTCTCATCCAACCATTTTTTTCAGGGTATCAACAGAAAACAAGTATTACCACAGATTCTCTCCCTGATAAACACCATGCCCAACTTCAGCTTCCTATGAACAGCATGAACGGTGTGGAAAGCACATGCTTTAGTTCTTAGAGAGCCCCTCAGGGCAGTATCTTTTCCAACTGAAAGCTAAAATACATCCTGTGATTTTTTATGTAGTATTCTTTAAGGTTTATTAAATTCATCTAAGTTTATTAAGATATGTGAGATATGTTTACATATGATACCTGCTCAGTGTCCTAGCAACTGTACTGTATTACCTTCTGAACAGATTAAATGCTTTGAATTATCTTTTAAAGCAAAAGATAACTACACCTAGAGGTATTGCAAAACTTAATTCTAATCAATTTATATTTAAAGTTTTTAGATGCAGCCAGCTGACTATCCTTATTGTCACCTCTTTAAGTCAAATTAGTTTCCTCTAGCTCATTACTCTGAGTATTCAAGTTTCAAAGCAAGTGAAAGTCTCTTACAGTTATAAAATCAGTGAGTGTTTCTCAATCACAAGCTATACAGTTCAATAGAAAATATATTAACTAAAATATGTCACAATAATTACAAAGCTTCTCAGACAATGGCATACAACGTCCCAAGGCTACTGAAATCTGAGGTTTCTGCCATCTGAAAAAGAAGGCTGCACGTAAGGTACAAGTAAAACTAGAACGCTAACACTGCAAAGGCGAGGTGGGTGTTAGTAGGCACAGAGCACCACCAGCTCCCAGGGAAATGAACAGCAGAGGAGGGCACTGGGCATCTCGCAGGGCTGCACAGTGACTGTTTGGATGATGTGTTAAAATATCCTTTGAATGTTTTCCATCTTGATTAAAAAGTCGGAACTACACAGAAAGGAAGTCACAGCAAGCATTCTATATATAAACAGACTGTATCCACATAGTTTATTTCTCACAGTTCTCCTGACAATTGAACATTATTTAAGAACATACTGTATACACAGATAAGAAGAAACATACAAAATGTTTTAAATGATGCACAACAAAATCCAGCAGTATAAAAGAATGCATGTGAACCCTTGCTCACTGCTCAGGCTAAATTTAATCACTGTTTAAATAGTAATAAAAATACAATCTTTCATGGATCTTGTGCAGACTACAAAAGAGGAAAAATTATTACCATATATATGATTTATATTAGGCAGTTTTCTTTGATGAGTTGCACTCACAACTCCAAATACAGAGGCAGAAGGCTGTGTATTTTATTTTAAAGGAGTTAATGTTGAGTATTAGAGACTTTACACAGTAACTACCACTGGCACTTTTCACCATATTTTGTACACATCACATGATCATCTTATATAACATTACATTTAAAAAATATATCTGAGTGACAATTTTATAACATTCACACACCATGAGCTGGTTAAGGAAGCAATGCCACAGTTGCCCCCTGTAGTGCTTCACTGTTGGTAAATATAGAGTTTGTTGTGGTTTAAAAGAACTTAAAATTAAAAAATCCAACCAAAATTAATCGAATTGGAAGTCAATGTGATTAAGCAGCTCTGATTTAATAAAGGCCTGTAACCAACCATCGCCGAGACAGTGAGCAGTTTTTAGAGTACATCCTAGAAGCAAACACTGTCATTGGTTAAAACCTTGCCTAAAGAAGTCAGTTACTGTGCTGAAAACTATTTCACAACAAAACTGCAAGCTACTAAACTGTTTTTATATAAATACTTCATCTCCTCTGGATCTCATTATAACCAAGTTCTTCAAAGCCTTTGGAATTTACTCTATCTTTAATGTGTGCTCTCATTTCTGGCTCACCCTTTTGTATGTTTTTCTTTTGTGTTTAGATTCACCACCTATAAATGACTAACGTGGTGAAAGAAAACTCTCCCAGTGAAACCTTCTGCACACTAGGAATGTTCAGCTGCTGTTCAGTGATCTAGAACCATGACAGCTCAAAGCTGTAGTTTGACAAGTACACCCAGGAAGCTGTCATGCTGTGAGCAACATTTCAGGGAAAGCAGAGTCTTTCCAAAATGTGCACAGAACTAACAATGGTGCCATTGTTATTTTTCAAAGAGGATAGTAAGCCCAAGATGGTAGATCTGCTTCCCATGTCATCTATTTGCTGGAAAGTAGTTTGGGTCAAGATAATTGTAACTGGTGCCCTGGGACATGCAGTAGTCTCTGTCTAAAAATGTCTCTGCTCTGTAAATAGGTTCTAACTGATGATCTTCCTTATGAATCTCTGTTTCATGCAGACTGCAAGGGAAAGAAAAAGATGACAGTTTAAAAGTCAATCATTTTCCTTATCTTTAACTTTCAAAAACAGTGATCATATTAACAGATTCATACCAAATTTGGTACCAATTAATTAATAAAGTGTAATTTCCCCCACTATACAACAGTCCCAAACCTGTCCACTGTATTAAGAAAAAAAGATTTATACATCCAGAATATGTTACAAAATGTATCTCCCGCAAATACAAACTAAAGTATCTTCCACTTTACCGGACACAAGATACGTTTCCTATGCTGGAGCAAAGATTTCCAACATACACAGCAATTAAGCCACATAAAGAGATTCAAGGTAATTACAAACAACAAGTAGAAGCATTTGCTGCTCACCAGTCAGAACAAGAATCACAGAAATCCAAGGACATTTCTTGAGGGCAGTCTTGGCAGTGCCATCGAACACCCTGGATAGGTTCAATTCCGCAGTTATCGCACTGTGAAGCAAATGGGAGAGCACTGAAAAGCCACCAACTATAACCACTTACATTACTAACAGTGTACACCAATACACCACATAGAAAGACCTGTATGCATGTCAGTTACTGCTAGCCCACACAGCTGAATTCCCCCCACCACAGACCATAATGTGTTTTGGATAAAGAAGTCCTCGTACTCTAAAGAGAGCCTTCCAGTGCCCCGGGGATTGATGAATTTTTCTCTCTGTGTCCCAAATACTCCGTATTGACATTATCCTCCTGCCCAACAGAAGCAGATCTAGTCCTTCCTGCAGTCACTGCTTATCTCCATGTGGCTGAAAGAACTACTGTGACACACCACATGAATGTTACGCTTCTATAGCTTATGTCCAACCATAGGAAATGTCTAATTATAGATCCACTTTCCACAGCAGAAGAAAGTAGTAGGACTAGATCAGTAATGCTTGTTGGGAGGCTGCTGATCAGGACACGACAGGTCAGAGTGATGCCCTTATCAGACTTGGGAAATGTATCACCACATTATAGGTGGGCTGGAATGAAAAAACAGGTGGCTAAGAAGGAAGCAGGAGAACTCGTTCAGGGAAGGGAAAAGAAGTCTAAAACTAAAGCTGAGCAAGAAGGTGAGAACTAATCCCCTGAGAAGAATCAGGGACAAGACAGCAGCAGCAGAGTGCAAGAACAGTGTGGCATAAAGACAAGGAAACAAAATGCAAACAAAACATCAAGACTGGATGAAAAATTCATGAGAGGATGGAGAGTAAGGACAGAAATGCAAGAATATTTGATAAAAAAAGAAAACCTGGGAAATGGGACTTGGAGGTAAGGAGAACTTTCCAAAAATCTGAACCATGAACAGTGCTGCAGAGACAGGACTAAAAACATGGGAAACCTCCCTGTGCTCCCAGAGCTCATCTTTCTCTAGAACCTAAAGTTCTCTCACAGCATCTGTGAAACCCGCTTGAACAACAGCTCATTCCTACCCACAGCTAATCCAACTCTGGGTTACAAACACCTTACACCTTACTAAGAGATTTCTTTGTAAGGGGATATAGCTGCATCCCTTCCTTCCACAGATGGCTTTCAGAATCTGAGGGCTGATAATGAGGGACTAAGCACACTCAGAACTGTTCTCTGAAAAAATCAACTTCAGACTCATACTAAATACTTGAAATAAAAACCAAAACCAGCTGGCTCCCGTTATCTCAGCTTGAGAACCAAGACAGCTGAAACCCTTGACCTTAATTTCTGTGCTCTGATTTCCCTTTCCCCATGAAACAGAAATAATACCATTCCTTTTATTTCCTAAGGAAAAAAAAAACTGTTTGTAAAGTGCTCTGACATTACAGCAATGAAAGCCATAAAAAGCCCACAAGGGATTCAATAATTCATTATTCAAAGTAAAGTTTGAATAATCTGTAGTAAATGAGGCTGAGGGCAACGCAGTACCAAATGTTCTGAATGTCTGCTTATTAGGTGAGCTGCATCCAGCCCGTGGATTGAGCAAGGCAGCACTCCTGAGGGAAAATAGCATATAATTATGTCATTTCATAGCTTACTATAATGCATAATAAAATCAGATTCAGATTGCAAAGAAACATCTAAAACTTTGAATGCATATACAGCATAATGTCAATTTACTTTTCAGAGTTTTAGCAAAGCAGCTGATTTGTTACCCAGGAGTCTGATATGCCTTAAAACTTCACTCTTTTAATCTTCCCAAATCAAAGAGAAATGGCAAAAATAAAGAGCACCTTGGTGGTCTAACAACATGATTACATCTGTCACTGTCAGCTAATGAGCCTGTCTTAATTTTCCAGTCCTTCTGAACCGAAATTTAAACCGAGTATCTTTACATCCTTATATAAATAGGGATTAGAGAAAAATTCTTGCTGCATAACACTAGATAAGCTGAAAAACCTGTTCCAACACAGCAATCAGTTACACAGAAAATCCCTTGCAGACCAGAAATATAGTTTAGGGAATGTCCTTTCTTTCATGCAGCCTGAGACAACACATTATTTTAACTTAGCATTTATTTTCTTCATTTCACATAACCATTGTTTCATGTCCTTGCTTCAACTTCTGGATGTTATTACTTGGTAGAATTGGGAAGTTGCGACAAAACAAACAAATTATTAATCTACTATTGCTCTCATTCGAAATCTCTGTCCCTTCTTTGGCATCAGGTGGAGGCAAAACGATAATCAGAGAATTTCTGTCAATCATTGTCAAAACAGTGTAGTGTCAAATCGAATTCTTTAATGATTTAATACGGCTCTTGAGTTGTGTTTTCATAAAAAAGTGAGGAAAAGACAGCACGCTTATTTCCACACAATCTCAGTATTCAGTGAAACCTGAGCTATGAGAAAAAGTGAGTTAGCTGGGTTGGTTTTATTAAAAAATACAAGAAAATGCAGACACAGTAAACAAGAACCAAGGAACAAAATGTGCTGTATTAAACAAAACCCTTTTAGGAAATCCAAACCATGGTATCTTAAAAAAATGTACAACACACTGAGTAACAGAAGAACGTCTCTTAAACTCACCTTGAATCCCACATGCTGCACAAACCCACTTTCTGCATGCATCTGCTGGAGTTTCTGTTTCTTCAATTTTTTAAATTCTAACAGTTCTTTGTATTCAGGTAACTCTCGATATGTTACTGGAATACTCTCTTCATCCTGTTCACGGTTAAAGAAAAATGAGGAACATTCTTTACTTTGAGATTGTATATTCCATAAATCCCTATGTATAATTAATAACCTTTGAGAAAATGTGGAAATATATCCTAAGAACTCTACTGGGCAATTATTATTTAAAACCTAGCATAAAACAGCACATACAAAATTTACACTTTATTTTGTATTATTTATACTTTATTATTTGCACTAAAACATTACCTGCATTATCCTACAAACAAGCTGCTTCTGGTGAAGAGCTCAGCTGTAGTATAAAGGGGAGAGCAGTGCCTGATTAATTCCAGTCTTTTTCTCATTAGCACATTAGATGCCTAACTGCAATATGCATTTAATGGACTTGTCCATACACTGTGGGTAAATTGGTAGCTGTAGTAGAAGTCTTAGCTTGTCTTTATTTTAGTTTAAAATGCTTAGCAACAGATATTATACTTGAGAACTGAAATTTTGGGTCAGTTTTATTGACGTTAATTGCTCTTTCTTTTTACTATTCTGTGGAACTGTATGGAATAATATAAATTTAATGACAGCCACGATCAACTGTTCTGATGTGCTTTCTAAGGTATGAAAATACTAAAACCAAGTGACACCCCAAAAAACATTTTACAATTTTAAGAATTTTTATACAAGCTCAATTTTTTAAAATATCCATAAATCAAGTCAGTACCAAGCATCCATTACATATATTTTTTTATTATCCGACAGTTAATCTCAACAATATTAACTTCTCAGCTTTACCTGTAAGAATAAAAAGTGACAAGAAGCATCATTCCACAACCAAAAAAGAGTACAAGTTTCATTTATCCAACTCCTTCATCCCTTTACTTCATGCTGTCTTTTAATAGCTTAAGAAAATAGATGGCTATTTTTGCTAGATCATGAAAAATTTTGTTTCCTTACTGGCTCGTGCATACAACTTTGCCAGAGATTTACAACAAATGTATCTCTCTTTTAAAAGAGATGCATTTTTCTTCAACAAATTCTGAAGTCCTCAATGTTAGAAGACAGAAGCTCTCATTCTAATTCAGATGCCCATTTCAAGATGGCTATATAACTGTAGCAGCTGTACTTGGTAGATGCCAGCTGTTTTCAAAGATGACAACTCTTCAGTGATGTAGAGCAGTTTGCAGATCCTATACTGACAGGAATATTCCATTATGGAAAACAACTACAAGACAGTAATCAACATTCTTCTACTGTAGCCTATACACATAATTTCAATTTCCTTTTACAAATCTGTGACAATTAAAGAATCTGCATTATTGAGTAACTTTATTAAAGGAAATGAGGGAAAGAGGTTTGCTCTTTAGTGTGAAATTTCTAAGGTCTTATCAATTATTAATTGTAATTACGAACCTATATGAAGGACTAAACGTTAAAAAAAAAATCAAGGATAAGTGACTTGACTAAATTGTGTGGCGACAAAACTATATTCTCTTTATATAAGACAGGGATTCAGATTCCACACAACTCTCAAAGGTTTTTCTCAGAAAACCTGCCTGTCTGTAAAATAACTGTATAATTAATAGCTCCCTGTGTGGATACTGAATTCTGCAATAGTAAGTAGAATCATAGAATCATAGAATAGTTAGGGTTGGAAAGGACCTTAAGATCATTCAGTTCTAACCCCCCTGCCAGGGGCAGAGATACTTCACATTAAACCATGTCACCCAAGGATCAGTTCAACCCAGCCTTGAACACCGCCAGTGATGGAGCATTCACAACTTCCTTGGGCAACCCATTCCAGTGCCTCACCACCCTTACAGT
>JASSUY010036898.1:0-10824 GCA_032466535.1 Forpus xanthops | reverse complement strand
AAAGGATGTTTCTGGTTTTTATTTGTTATTAAGGGACGAGGTTGGTTTTTAGTACAATGGAAGTTCATCTTAAATTCTTTCTTGACAAGAGCTATTATTCAGTTGTTTCATAATAAGGCTTGCAGCTGCAGTGGGAAGGTCAGAAGAAGAGGAGGCAAGCAGCCACTCCAGATACATGTTTCTAATGCAAAGGAAGGGTGATATAAGGAAAAACAGAAACTGAGAAGGATTAATCAAACTGCTTGTGTTTTTAGAGCATGGTTGTATCAGAGGGAGAATCCTTATTATCTGCCTTCTGTTTAGTAAACAGCTTGTAGGAGGAGTTACTATACAGAGGTGACAACAGACATGTATGTGTTGGATGTTAAGGACAATGAGAAAAATAGTAATAGCACTAAAAAGAAAATATATGTGTTTTCAGTAGTACCCACTGTGGTACTAATCTCAGTCATATATGATCCTACTTTTTCTTCTCTGCCAGTCTTGCTACTGCATGGGTAGAATAAACCTCTGTTCTACTGACTTTCAAACATTCGCTTCTGTTACCTCGATTAAAGGGCTATTATTTTCTCTTACTACCTTTGTTGATTTTGACTCGAAATATGATCAATAGGGACTCTAATATGCACATATTTACATTATTAGAATTAAGCCATGCACAGAACTCAGAGCTGAGGGTTTACTTTGTGAACTGTGTTCTCCAGGCAGTTTCATACCCTTCACCTCTCCTCTACATATATATTGATAACTAGTATTGAGTGACTCTCTAAAGTGAGTATTGTAACATGTACCATGAAATTAATCAATATTACTTGCTATCCTTGATATTACATTTCACTGTACAACTCTGGAGCACAGGGTTGTTTTAAAAATGTTTCCATGTTAGTAGCTGCTTGAAATGAAAACAAAACCCAAAAATTATGTTCCATTTTAATGATATAAAAATTGGTCCTTATTTCATGGAACAGAACTTTTAATCCAGAACTGCACATTTCATGAGAATTATTTTGAACTGAAATTCTATGTATTGCTGCACATTTCCTGCCACTGCACTGAAACCAGTATAGTTTGCAATCTGATTAAGATCATTTTTAAGCCAACATCTGCATTTGGTATCAAACCCACAACGTCTGTATGAAAGTATGGTTGATGCACACCACAGGCAGGCTTTTACTGCAAGCAATCACTGCTCAAGGGTGAATACATGGTCACCTGGAAAGCAAGATGTGGAGCTGTAAGCATAGGAAGGGGACTGCTTCTCTAGGTCTTCCGAGAGAAGGATAGGTCTCTGCCTGAAAACATCTGCCATCTGATTAGACAAAATCCCATAAGATACAGGCCACTTGATTCAAGTGGACTGTCAATCCTGATAAAGCCACATGTGATTGTTTCTCAAAGACAATTTGTATTTCCACCTTAGGCTGACCTTCTGGATTAGAGCCTCTTGTGAAACATCACTTGGGAGCTCAGCACTGTGTGGAGGGATAGTATCTTCAGCTGGTATTCAGTTGTCTAGTTTTTCATTTTGCTATCTGGAGTTACCAAACTTCAACTACATAACTTCACCCATGGGAAGTAACAAGTCCTCCCATCCCTTTCGTACTCATTATATACAACCTAATTGCTGCAACAACCTATTTGTCAAGGCAGTGGGGCACTTTCACTACATGGTCCCGATTCATCTGTGGAGCAGGTCCAAAGATATACATGCAATATATACATGTGTTTCCATAATCAATGACTGGAAGGCAATACATATTTACCAAGAGCACCAATTCAGCTGTCACAGAAAATGACAGCTCTAGTGATTCCCAAGCTGTGTTATACATGTTAAAAGAACACCCAAGTTTAAGAACTAAGAGTAACTGTGGTTCCTTTTAGGTAAAGAGGGAAAGGGAGACACTGCTGTTGGGTTACAATATGGCTTGATAGTTATGCTACATGTGCCTGGGATTCTTTGCCACAGATTGGCCTATACCTGTACTGTTAAAAGTCCCCCAGCCTACAAAACACAGTGGGCACATCCAAACTGCTAACAGGGAATGGTCCCTGGTCTGTGCTGATTCCTGAGCTGTGTCCAGGATGCATTTGGGAAAGTGCCAGCTGGCTGGGGCCACAAAACTGTAACAGGAACCATTTAACAGGACAGGCAATCAAGTTCCTGGGAACATTCGCTGATGTCATTCAATTAGCTGGGACAGATATGGTTCAAAAGTCTAAACTAAATTATCATAGAGACAGTAATTCAGTGGCAGTGTTTCACTGCCATACGCTGGCATCTTTGGGGTCTGGAGAGAAAACAAAGTCATCTCAGGAAAAGCTTTGCCAAAAGAAAACTATTGACAGACAACTGCAATAATAGGGAAGAAACTTCAGACATCACTCGACACTTCAAGTGGAGTGAAGATGAACAAAGGAAGAAAAGACAATTCCATAGGAATGAGGCACGATAAAACCTTACTGGTGATTTCAATAGAAGGGAAATATTGTGAAGAGCGAAAGAAGCAAAATACCCAAATACTTAAAGATGTGCTGTTTCATTTCAAAAATACCCTTTTAATGCTGTGTTTTCAATACTGGATTACAGTTAACCACAGCATGTTCCATAGGGAGAGCTCAAATCAGTTTTCATTTAAACCACACTTCAAGATCTGGTATCCCAAGACTGTGTCCTGGACACAGTTATTGTGAGGAACATTTATAAGAACCAGAAACACTTTAAGAAGTCTCACCAGGAAAGACAACTGTGACATACATGCTAGAATCTTGTAAAATTCAAACTATCGCATTGATGTCACAATTGTAAATAATAAGTCCCTCCTCGGGATGAACAAATATGAATGTTTTAGAAAGCAGTACCAACTAGTCCTCCCCCTGGCACGGATATACCAATGGGGCAAACAAGATGAAGCAATCTACTTGCCACTGTTATCTGGGGTAGCACATGCACTGGACGAAGAAGACTGTACTGTGACACTTCGTTTTACTAGTGACCCTAGATCCAGATCTGCCAGACTTCTAGGGCCAGAAAGTGTCTGGATCATGGCAAACCACTGCATCAGCAAGGAGGTGACCAAGAAGTGCAAAAGCCATTTCTTGCACTATGGCTCTGCACATTATAAACTCCGAAATGTCCTCACCATAAAGGCTGATTTCCAAAGGTGGAGAAGGAGGGCAAATTCCCTTTATGTTTACTGTGACACCAGCTGGGGTATGACAAATGTCTCACCTTACTCTAGTTAAATGGCAATTATCTACTGAACACCTCCCAACACAGCCTGATGATGCAAAGAGGACTTGTTATAAATACTGTCTTGCTGAAAATGTACATGTAAGACACTGTGGACACACAAAAATAAATTGGCTGCATCGCTACAAGTTCTCCTTTATCTGGACAAATATAACATTTGCTTGAAATGACTGCATCTCAGATGTGCCTCACTGCCCAGTATTATCTTGCTATAAGGACAAGTTGTCACAACATGATATATATACACCCCGTTAGCTTTTACCAACTTCCATTCACTAAATTGCAGGAGATGGATAAAGGTCAATTGGCGGCTGAGAAAATTGAGTTCAATCACAAGCCACCTAAGTGAAGAAAGACATTACCATCTGGCATTATATAGTACATTAAACTGAGTTTTCTCTGGCCTGTAAAGGTCATTGTACATTGTATGGCAAAGGATGTGCTGTGGAAAAGCTAATTCATTTTTAATATTTGCTGCTGGTTTTCCTGTAGAGGGTGTCAAGTGCCTCTTGGGAGCATTTACTGACACTCATTCCCAGTTCAACAGTAATTGCAATCCCGTATCAGTGAAATTAGGTGGATTTCTGAAGTTCAGCCCAGCAAAGCTGGAAAAGGACTAAGGATCCAGGTAACAATCATTAACTGCCATTGAATGACCAGACCACCTCCATCCAAGTTGGTAATACATTTGCATCTTCTATCCAGAAAGAAAGTCAATCCCATCCTCTTCCTCATGGGCTTTATGAAGGGAAGGACAAGTTACGGTAATTCACAGAGAAGGCCTGAGCACTTGGTGCCACGGCCACAGGGTTTTAAGCAGTTGGCTCATACTATATTTTCACTGACTTAAATATGAGTTAAATAGCTCAATACTGAAATTACATTAACAGTCTAGAACAAGTTCAGTGGAGGCCATGGAGATGATCAGGCCTGGAACACTCCTGAGGAAAGGCTGAGAGATGAGCATTGCTCAGCATGAGAAGAAGTGGCTTTTAAGGGACCTTACAGAAACCCACAGAATCCATAGGAAGTTTATCAAGAAGGTGGAACCAGTCTTTTCACAGTGGTGCAAGGTGAGAGAAGAGACAACAAGCTTGGGAGTGTCAGACTGGATAGAAGAAGTTTAATTTTTCCCCACGAGGGCAGCCAGGCAGTGAAGCAGGTTGTCCACGTACTTTGGGCCTTCTTCATCCTTGGAGGTTCTCAAGACATGAATGGATAAAGTTCTAAGCAGTATTATAGGATCCCGTAACTGACCTAGTTTGAGAAGGTCAGCATAGAGATCTCCTGAGTTCCCATTTGACCCAACCGCATGGTGACCATGTGAAACAGATACACTGGTGCTGGATACTGCCTTTGTGTGAGCCTTCTGGGAGAATGGACAGATGGGAAGGCCTGTCATTCTCCACATCCGGCACAGAAATCACTGCAAGTCAGATGTATCTCCAGCAGCTTCCTCAAACACCTCCCAATGGGCGTACCAGTTACTTTCCATTATGAAAGGAAAACAGTTGGTAAGTCTTGTATTTGCATACATGTCCAATAGCCTGTTTGATTTGTCATCTTCAATGGCATAAAATGCATTTGGATCATACACGGTTACAAAATGTATACAAAGTCCAAATCTTCCTAGTGCCTGCTAGTTTGACAGATGCATTTCAAGGAAATCCAGAAAGAAAGAGAAGTATGAGATTTGGAAGGATCTGGGTTGAGGGGGCTCAGACTCAACAGACTGCCTGGCTCACACCAATAGGCTGCAATGACAGATGAAATCCCTGGCAGAGCACTGGCAAACTTCTGTGTTTGTAATTCCCTCAGCCATAAAATAACTTCTGGAAGGGTAACTGTCATCTGTATTATACCACTAGTATGTAGGAATAGCCACGATATGTGACAGTAGATAGGAGAACTTAATGATGAAGGTACTTAAAGAATCAACTCCAAAATAACACCCCAAAACCAAACCTTCATTATTTCAGAACTACCTATTTCTTGAAAAACAAACTTCAGGACTTACTTTAAATGGTACTTACAGTAGTTTAAACATCACTGTTTATATCAAATTGTCACAGCTTTGCACAAATGCTCAAAATGAGAATACAAAACAAAGAAAGCCACAGAACAAATCCAAGAAAAGGGATGAAAAAGCACTACCAGGGCTTAAAACGAACAGAAGGAAACAAAAGCCAACTTGCTCCCAGGGCAATCCAAGCTCCTTTTTGTCAGATTTGAAGGATTTCATCCAATTTCCCCATTAATCAGCTGATAAAGCAGACCCACATTCTGACATGAAGCATAAGATAATGTCAACATTATTTGCAAACTGCTCCATTACAGTGACAGGCTAATGTTTAGGACTGTCAAATTACTGTCATTTTATTAAAAGGACCAAAAGAGCTGGCTTTGCTAAGCACAGCTCCCAGTCCCACCAGAGCAGTGGAGCTGCTCCCTCTTCCCCTGTGCTGCTCTGTGGTGGAGCACAGCACATCCATTCATCTGCACAGACAGCTCTGAACATGCCAGCTAATGAACAATGCAGGGAATTCTGAATACCAGGATACCTTTTTTATCCAAATCACCTGCTGGGTTTTGATACGGTTTTGTTGGGGGTGGATTTCCCCCACCATCATCAAAGCCTTCATAAGCATTACCAAAGAGCTTATTCTCCTAATAGCTATTCTCCCTGTAGCATATGTGTTGTTAAGGCCAGACTCTGCTAGTCTTAGTTCAGAAAGCTTTCTCTGCTATGTCAGTTCTGGCACTAGTGAAGTGACGTGTGCTGGGTTCAGCAGTAGCACTCATCTTTCTCCTTCTTAGTAGCTGGTGCAGAGCTGTGATTTTTACTTCCAGCCTGGGAACAGTGCTGATAACACCCATTTTTAATTGCTGCTCAGTAATGTTTACTCAGACCAAGGACTGAGTCTCATGTTGTGCTAGGGAGGAGGGGAAGCCGGGAGGAAGCAGAAACAGGACACCTGACCCAAACTAGCCAAAGACGTATTCTATACGTCATGCCCAGTATATAAACTGGGGGCAGTTACCCAGAAGGGCTAGATGACTGCTCGGGTCAGGCTGAGTATCGGTTGGCGGGTGGTGAGCGGTTATATTCTCTTCCCTTGTTATTTCCCTTACAATTATTATTATTGGTGGTAGCAACAGTGACTTGTATTATACCTTAGTTACTGGGCTGTTCTTATTTCAACCCATGGCAGTTACATTCTTTCAATTCTCCTCACTATCCCTCCAGGTGAGGGGGGAGGAGGAAAAAAGGGGGGACAGGACGGGACTGGAAGGGGGAATGAGCGAGCGGCTCCATGGTTGGAGTTACCAGCTGGGCTTAAACCACGGCAATATGCTACACAATTTTAGGGAAGATACCACAGGGCCACCTTCTAGATTTGCATTTACTAGTCAAATAGAATGTAATATTCTCATCAACTATGCTTTTCTAGTGTAAAATGAGAATACTAGTAAACAGATTTGTGCTCATTCTTTCCATTGGCTTGCACGCAAACACCCTAAACTTTACTCTGACATTGTTAACAAGGGCGTAACAAGAGCTGGAAGTTGGAGATGGCAAAATTCAACCTGAAAATCAGCACTGAATTCCTAGCACTGCTAAGAGCTGACACAATGCTGACACATAGAAAGGAAAGACAAGCACTGTCTCCTCTGGCCCTTGAAACAAGGTCTGAGATTCCTTCACCCAGCTTTGGAAAGAATGGATAGATGAGCCTTCTCTGCTGAACGGCTATGGGCACTAGTGTAGAGGAATTCTTAGAGGCTAATGGGCATAGCGTATTGATGCAGGCCTACATGCACAACCCAGCCTATGAGCCTACTGTCAGGTACAGCATGTCCTTGAAGCAAGCAAGAGGGAGCGGGAATGGGGTAAACAAGCCAGCCAGAGGCAGAGTAAGATGTAGCTAACCGCAAGATGGGATGGACTAGAAACGTCATGAGCTATTGTTTTGAGCCAATCAAGTTGCAGCTGTAGGCATGTGGACAGTGTTGTTTAACCAATGAGTGAATTGTTAACTGTGCATGAACCTTGGAAAACCCTACATAATCTCAGTAGTGTTGTGAATAAAGCACGCATTGACTGTACCTCTATGAGGATTTGTCTTTGACTACAGAAGCTCCTTCGCATCACACTAGTAGCAGGAATGCAATTTCTGGTGCTCAGTGCCCCCAATGCATTCTTAACACAGTGGTTTAGCTACGGTTTAATAATCTCTTACAGTAGAATTTAATGTGTCAGATTATCACCTACAAAGGTCAGAAGGATTCAATTACATACAGAGAAAAAAAGGAAGAAAAAGGCATCAGATGTAGATCTTCTATTGTGCTTCACTGGCTTGTGTCTACGGAACTATTACACTTGGTGTGCCCCTTGCTTCCAGTGTTTGTTTTTACATTAGTAATGAGCAAACTGCAGGCAGAGTTAGTTCAAATCAGAGTTTAAATGACCATTTGAAATTTTCAGAACAAAGAAAATAAACCCAGGACATGCCTCTCTGCACCTGGGTGAATTCACTGCAGAAATACATGTTAGACAGCAAGTCCTATAGTAACATACTTAATAGGAGAGGTGGGAAATAGAAGTTAAAAGTGTTGGTTGTCCCTGGAAGATAAATATTCCTAGCTAAAATACTCTTAGCCCCAGTTCAGCTCAGTGTCCAAACCAGGAACCATTCATCTCATTGAGCCTTCATAGCTAATTTCCAAATAAGAAACCAACATTTGTGGAATTAATCACTGCAAACCAGAACCAAAAGAAACTTTAATAAACCTGCACAAGATACTTATGCCTCCCTTCACCACTTCTTGTTCATCTCATATGAAATTTAATGACTTTTAACGTATTTATGCCTTTGCTTTGTTTGGATTCATTATCTGATGTCCATCATTTAGGGAAGAACTCCGTCTCATCCTCAGAGCCAGTCATGACTATCTCATGTCCTGCTCCTGAGAGACAACCACATTGTTGGGATTCCTCCAACTGCTGCTTGCAGCAGTCCTTACTTAAAGAAAGCAAAACTGCTGAGATGAAGGGGGCTATGGAGATTACAGAGAAGGAGAATTTCATATGCACAGAGATCCTTTGTGTGAAGAGGATTTTTTTAGGTGTACACAAAGACTAAACCTGAGGGTCTGGGACATCAGCTTCCTTAAAGCTTGGAAAAGTCTTTTCCAAGTTGGCTTGTCTAACACTAAAAACCATGAACAGCTCATGACTGGATCCTTCTCAGCGACAGGAAGGTGCAACCTTTCATAGAACACATGGCTAGTTTAGAGTCAGCTACCTGCACGTCAAGTTCACTTTTTCATTGTCCCCATTTTGTGTCGTGCAACATTTCCAAGATGGTGCACCTTCCTTCCAGAAAATATATACATTTGGTGTAGGGTGGTTTCATGGAGCATATTCTTTAACATCTCATTTGCATCATGGTTTGCTTGCTTATTATTTCATTTTACCAGGGCACTTAGGTCAGACGTTCTTCTGCTATAACTGTGGAAATCAGCCTGAAAACTGCAGCAGGAATAAACACAAACTCAAATTAAATATAACTCATCCCCAGAGCAGGCAAAAGGAGCACATCTGGTAGAATCTTAAGGCTATTATTTTTTTGCAATTTCAAATACAAATGACCTGCAGTACTCTGAAATTTAATTGCAAACACTCAGTCTGATTTACTAAGCCTGAAAGTCTCGCTCTTCAAGAAGAGATCAGTAAATTATTTTGCTGGTGGGGGGAGGCAAAAAGAACTTTCCTGTGCAGGAGTATGATTTAAGGACAGACTCCTTCCAATCTCCAAACCAGAGCCCTTAAATCTGCAGATGTCTGAGAAAGATTTTAAAGTCAAATAAGGCAGAAGATTAGGAGCTCTTTACTCCCAGGAAATTTCACATGCTTGAAGAACAGCAATTGCTTTGTCTTCTGCTGAAATGCTGCTATCTCTGGGGTAAAGAGAAGCAGCTGTGTAATACCACATAGCGATGCCACACAGGAACTTGACAGGAAAGCAAAGATTGCACGTGAAAGCACAGCACCATCAGGAACTTTACTAGAACAACTGTGCAGTCATTACCCTTTCAGATTACTGGCTTCCTGTACCATAAGGCCTTTAAATACTCCTATGTGGCAAAGTTTGATATCTTATTTGAAGGCTGGCAACTACCACCTTGCAGGGCCCATATTGCTGCTGCGAGTGCTGTTCTGGTGTCATAATGGCAGATACATTTTCATTTCAGGAGCAGTATGCGGTTACAGATTGAGTTTGCTAGGACTGGCTCTTGGGATGCTTCCAAAAAAAGTGAAAAAAGGGGGGAAAAGGGAAAAAATAAAATAAAATAAAATAATAAATAAATACATAAATAAAACAACAACAACAAAAAAAAGTATGAATGAAAAGCTGTGCAACCCATGGGGTCAACAGGGACCTGAACGGAGGTAATAAATACCTGGCTCTGGATGAGTGTTAGAAGGTTTAGCAATGATTCACTTGCTACTCAAACAGGAAAGTGCAGGGTGAACAAGCAATGAAGTGGTTGGAGTCCTTCTCCAGAGGTTCGGGGACGGGCTGGCTACACCTAATTAAACTAGTAAAAATGAAAAGGTATCCAAAGAAGGAATCCTGAAGCCGTTCTTCTGAGGCTCACAACTTGCTGCTATGAGGAGGCTGGTGGTCTGTGACCACCTTCAGGAGTTTTAAGCCAGGTAAATGCGATTCCACTTTTGCACAACCCATTTGGGTGGCAGGAGTGCACTACCCTGACATTAACCTATGGGCCTCTTTAGATGTGGCCTTCATACATGAGATTGAGGCATATGTGGCGGCTTTTAGATGAGGAGCAGATGCTTTTGAGTGCCGGGATGCAAGGCCTACACGAACCATAAAACCACTATTTACCACAACATACAAGCCAGACCTCCTTCTCTCATCCACTGTATACGGACCCAAGCTCTAGCAGTGCTAAGTACTGAGGCAGTCAAATTAACCATTTCATTTTTTGCATCGTAAGCAATTGTTATTTATCTTAATCATCACACATGAGATAGTAGCAGCCAAATGAACTTCATCTTCAGGTCGATACCCCGTACATAATCGGTTTATGCAATCCCCAACATGTTATCACAGCACAGCACTATCACTGCCATAGCAGTACTGTAACAACACCGTACTGATCCTGGAACACAACAGGACAGAAAGTAAAACCGACTTGTGCTAAGGAATCATTTCATTAAGTTATTACAGAGTTGAGAAATAAAACACGGCCTCAGCGCAGGACTCAGCCGCCCCCCTCAGCCAAGCGGGGACGCCGCGGGGTAAACAGGCTCCAGGCAGGGCCAAAGGGGGTGGAGGAAGAGGAAGGTGAGGAGGGAGCAGAAAAGGCGGAACCCCGAGGGAGGGTGGAGGAGGAGGGCAGGAGGTGGTGCAAGGCCGGAGCAGGGATCCCTCAGCCCTGCAGAGAACCCTCTGCAGCCCGGGGAGGGCCGCGCCGCACCGGGGGAGTTCCTGCAGGAGCTGAGGCCCTGCAGAGCCGCGGCGGGAGACGGGGGGGTCCCTGAA
>JASSUY010036897.1:0-15846 GCA_032466535.1 Forpus xanthops | reverse complement strand
GCTCCATGTCCTTTTTATGTTGAGGACACCAGAACTGCACACAATACTCCAAGTGAGGTCTCATGAGAGCAGAGTAGTTTGTTCCATTTTATTATTTATTATGCCTTTAAGTTAAAACCATATTTTTTCCATGTGCTGCATTTTCACCTGTATATGTGTGTGTGTACATATATATATATATATATATATATATATATTCAGCACATAATTGTAATCACTTTCTAGCCAGATAAGGTAAATTTACAATTTCATTCATAAGATGCCTGGGATTTGTATTCATGCTCAGTTTACCATAACTAAATGCTAAATGTAAAAACACCTCCAGCTGTAGATCCTACAGCCAACACCCTGCAGCAGCTCTCTAAACTTGTGTCAGTCTGATACTTCTTGAAGACTTTGAAATCAATGTAGTTTAGTGAGGAAAATCCCTTCTTGATGCAGGAAAGCCAGAAATGTTTAAACTGACTGTGATTATTCTATTGACATTGTACAAAATGCTTTACGCCTCTAGATTTCATGTGATTTAAATGAAAGTAGAAGAATTTTAACAGGCCTGTCATGTAGCATTAGGTTCTAAAAGTGACTCAAGTAGACAGCCTTATCTCTTTTCTTTTTCAGTTTAAAAAAATTTGGGTAAACATAAAGTAAGTTGTAAATCCCTCACAGAGCTATTGAATACCAGAACCTAGAGGCAATATATGGAATAATAATTTATCTGGTAACCATCTTGGTAGCTATCAACTGAATCATCTCTCCAGTTACTCAGTGTCATTCTTGAGGTTTGGCAAGGAAACAAGATATAATATTCTACATAGAGCCTCACCATTGCCTGTTAGATGAGGATAGTAACTTTCCTCTACCTGTTGGACATATTCTCTTTAATGTGGCCCAGGATGTCATTTGCTTGCTTTGTGATAGGAGCACCACTGGCCATTAGCCAACATGGCAATCCCCATAACCCTCAAGGGAGCAGGACTGTTAGCCAAATTGTACTGGTGTTTGGAGTGATTCTGTGCCAGCTATATGGCTTTGCACTTCTCTTTGTGGAGTGCCACAGTGTTTCTGTTTGCCTAGTCCCTCTAAATTTAAGCTCTATTATACAGTTACTCATCATTCTTAATATCAGACTTTGCCTTTAATGTTTTGGGGGGATATAAAATGGGAATATAAAATCCATGTATAATAGAAAAGCCACTTTAGGTGTGTCTACAAAATTCCTTCTCCATGGTCTATGGGTGTGCACACACAGACATGCACATGCACAAACCATGTATTCCGGAATTGCTTAGCTGCCATCGCAGTAATGAGGATTCAGTACTGCAGTTTAAAAGCTTTTTTGGATAGTAAGCATTTGAAGGCAAAAGACATGAAGTATACTTCTATAGTGGAAGTTCACTCTTAATAAAAAGCAAAAGAAACTATTCTAAGCAAGTGCATAAACTTCTGGTGTAGAGTTGAAAATATTTCAAATAAATGAGAAAAACTTGAGGCAGACAGAAAAAAGCTATTTTTTAATAGATGCTAATTATAGCAGCCTCTCAATATTTAGGGAGAAGGTAATGTGGAATATAACTTCTTACAGAAAGAGAAATAATCTTAAGATACCCTTTTCCAAAGAGTTAAGAAACGTGCCAAGATTTTTCTTTTAATGTTTTCTGTAATCTTACTTGAATTGAATATGCAAATATTCACACTTTTTATTTAGAGTGCATGAGAGAGATGAACTTCATTCTTCATATTTTGATAACTTCTGATGCAGGAAAGTGTTAAAACATTTGTGTGAAATATTGTAATGATGAAAATATATTGAATAGGTTATAATAATTATGATTCATTAACAGTTTGCATTTTATTCCATATTGTCATCATTTAACAAATAACGTTTTATGTAATGAGCTAAAAGATTTTTTTCTACCTTTCAGCTTTAATGAAATATTTTCGTTGCTGTACCAGTATAAAGCATTTAAAGTTTTTTTCGATAGTGATTACTCAAAACATTAGTCAAAAATGGAGGATGAAGTCCTAAAATTTAAATTAAACAGTAAAGAGTAACATAAATCTTGTTGAACTGAGTAGAATCTCTTTCACCTATTTCCTTTAAAAAAAAGTTACTTATGAGGCATGCTGTAGAAGTATTAGAAACTCCTTGTTTGCTTCAAGTGACCAACAAAACTGAACCTAAGGAAAGTAACGCTTTCTGAATGGCTAGTTCCTATTGTTAAATGGTTTACATATTAAGGTAAGGGGATTATTCAGCATGATTGTTTGCTAAAGGGCAGGAGGTGATCTTGCGATGTTATGTTTTTAATTATGACTTCAGAATACAAACACCCTTACAAAGTGTTTGCAGCAACAGGCAACATATCAAGATGTAACCAAAGGGATGAAACAGGAGAGCAACTGCAACAGCCAGCACCACAAAACTTTGTCTGTCTTACTTGCTTACCTCATTTCTATTCGTTGTAAGGTAGTGGAGAAGATCCAAGTAACCTAAACTTCTATGTTACTAGGTGCCTTTATGTGGCAGCTTGCTGAACATTGTATCTTAAAAGGTATTCGGTATTCTAATTAAAACAGCACTGATTTTTTCAGCCTCTGGGAAAGATTCTCCAGCATGGACTGTAAGGATCGACAGGGAAATAGTTGCTATGGAACTATTTTCTGAGCTACTACAGGAGAGCAACTTTTAGCAGGATTTAATTTGCATCTTTTCTGTGCTGCAGGTTCCTCAGGATGGCATGACCATCACCAGTCTCACAAAAAGTAGTTGCATTTCAAATGAACACTGAAAGTAGCTGTTTCCTGAGAAACAGAACAAGTGTCAGCCTTCCAAGCCCCACAATCAGCAAGATTTCTAAAAGTAGTGAAGATCAATCTACAAAATGTAATAAGTAATATGGTATTTATTAGTTGCAATAAGTTCTGAACTTTTTTTTTTTTCATGAACACGTTAGACGTATTTTTATGAAGGCAAAAAAGATGTTAATTACAGCAATTAATAACAACTGACTCATGACTGTAAGTGTTAAGCATTTGGACTTCCCATTTCTGCTATATAGGTAAAGACACCTAACATAACAAATCGTTTTTATCTTCTATTGAAATTAAGTTTAATACTGTGAATTTCGTTTCATGCTTATCTGAAGGGACTTTCTATTTAAATTTTTAGTTAATCTAGTAAATAATTAACATTATTAATTACACTGTTAATAAAATATTTGTGATAAAAATATCATTTAATGACCATTCGATTAAGTTGGAGGATCTGGAAACAAGAAATAATGGCAAGAAAATTAACTAATACATTAAATACAAGTAAAATAGTTTCAAAATTAAGTGTAATAACAAAACTGCGGGCTTATGTACTAAGTTATCCGGGGCAGTATTTACATATCATTATTTCCCCAATAAACAAACAAAAAAAAAATCAATTTGTATTTGTTACTCAAGGAAGCCTCATTTTGGGGCTGTACAAGTCAAAGTTTCAGCTTAGAGGTGTGTGGCAACTCAACTAATAATTCTTTATATTTTACATTTAATGCGCCTCTGAGACTTCTGACAGAAATATTGCTAAACGTGTTTAAAAAAAAAAAAATAGATCGTCGTGCAAGAGCTGCGGTCGTGGAAATCGGTATTTTCCCACCTCTCTCTCTGCTTTGTCAGCAAACAACTTGGGCTGTGCCCCAGAGCCTGTGGCAGGGCTGCCTCCCACAGGCACCTCAGTCCGGACGTGAGGGGGAGCCGCCATTTTGCCACCGTTAGGTGGCTCACTGGGAGCGCGGTTGTGTCTGAGGGGCCGCGCTGCCCCTCCTCCCCTTTGTTCGGATTACAGCCTCTGGGCCGTGTCTGCTGCGAGGAGGCTCTTTGCAATGTGAGTCATTTACAGGAATGAGGAGAAAAAGGCCCTGTCTTTGAGTGCCAGAATAGCCGAGACCTGGGTCTTACTCTGAGGGAAGCGCTCACAAGCTGCAGTGTAAAGAGAGGTCTCTGCCTCGCGTTGCTTGCCTGCCCCTTTGTTCCCGTGTCCTTGGCAGAGGCTGAAAGAGCTGGGCCTCTAACATTCGGGCTCTGCTGTGCCACTTCAAGGAATAATAAGCCATTGTCTTCATTAAGCAAGCCTTGTTTTAGCAAACAGAATTCCGATACTAAAAAGGGAACATTTTAAAAGGGGGAGAATGAGAGACAAGGGGTGCCTTACAAAATTCCCTAGAGAAACTGCTTTGTTTCCACTATTTTATTGCTACTTACTGAGAAGATTCATATTCAAATAGGTTGGGGTTGTGAATCGGTAGTTTGCACATTCTCATGCACCCAGGAAGGCTATGATTAGGGCTAATTACAATGAGGAATGAAATCCTAACAAGAGTGCTCAATCAGATTGCTGTTCATGCATGAAGCTGCTGAGCCTCGCCAATGGAGGTGTGATTTGGGTAATTACCAACAATGGAGAGAAGTTGGAAAAAGCTTAGTAAATCTGCTCGAGACAAAATAAGGGCTAATTAATCACCTTAAGTTCTGAATTCTCCAGATGATCTGCATGCTCTGTTCTCTTTAGCAGTCTTTTAATAGACTTAGTCTAAGGAGTAAGAATGCTTCCTTTTTGCTCATACTTTCACTGGACAAAATGCAACTGTTTCAAAATATTCTGACTTTCCCTTTGTGACAGTAGTGTTGCAACCTGTTTTTCAGGCGAGTAGGTGGAATGTTAGAAAAATAAACACGCGGTTATTTGCCTTACTAGCACTGCCATTATCTACAGTGAGAAAAGCAATGAAGTTTCTTTTAAAGTTGTCATAGCATTGTTGACCTTATTCCAAATTTTGTTTTGCTGAAGTAAATAGGAATTTTGACATTGCCTACAGAGACTGCAGACTTTAAATCTGCCGTAAAAGACGGTTGTGCTCTTGCTAATGTAAATAAGTCAGAATGGGGAGGGGTTTCAGTTATTATTTTTATTACCTTATTTTACCTTATTTTTTAAAGAAGAAATGTTACCAGCATATATATGTCAAGTCATCTGAAGTTTAATCTTTTGGCAATGAGACTTTGAGGACAGGGCAGTTTTGTGTATTAATACTCCAAATTTTATTTTAAACATTCTGTTACGTGAGCCAATATTTACATATCAAGAATTCTTAGATTACTTTGTCCACAAGCACTGTACTGGAGAGAATAATTTGCAAATAACCTGTCTTAAGTACTTTAGGGAACATTTGAGGAACTGTTTTTTTTCGTGTAGATTCACTTGGCATGACCTGTGCATTTGACTTCAGTAAGCCTTTGTTTTGATACAACCTTTGGGAGAAGCCATTTGGATTTTTAACATCTTAAGAGCACCAGTTGTTTAGATTTATGTTAAATACTAATAATACTTCATATTAAGCCTTCCAGTATTTTACTGTTCATCCTCAGAAAGCTGTCTGTTTCTGTCTCTGTAGGCATGTTTTGAAGTTGTGACATACTCAGAAACCCTGTAGAATAAATTCCTTTTATTATACTGCCATGTGGAAAAAAAAAAAAAAAATCATAAAGTAAATAGAGTTTGTTTTGTTTGCATGGATATGTCTTCTCTGGTTTCACTGTTTTTTTTTTTTTTCTAGACAAATCTGCAGTTTGTCAAAAGGCCTTTTTATTAGAAAGATCTTTTAGAATACAAAATATCTTTTCCTTGCCAAAAATGTTGATGAGGTTGATTCATGGGTTCCAAATTTTACTGTGTATCTGAGTTTATGACTAGATAGTTTTAATCAGTGGTATTTTCTGAGATCTCAGTGTTAGAAATGATAAAGCTTAGATTTGAAGGGCTAGAATAACAAATTAATCTGAGGGTTTTATTGGTGCTTGTTTCAACATGATCTTACAGAGTTGTTAATAACTTTGCCACTAAGAAGTAAAACTTGTGTCCCTGATTCTTCTGAAATAATGACACTTTTATACCACAAAATCATGTATTGCCTAAGTTGCTGTATTCCTTTCAGTGTCAGTTGTCTTAAAACACGTGGTTTTCATATTGTGGTTTGGCTGTGTTTAGCTTGGTGGAAATAAATAGTAACTTATAACTGATGTGGTAGGAATTCTGTCATATTATGAGTTATGAATGATAAAGTAATGCACAAACCTCTCATTAAGGATCATGAAGCCACAAATTTCAGACTTGTAGACTTTCCTGCATAAACCATGATCCATAGTGCTTCATGAAATGATAGAACAAGCAGAGTGAAAGAAAAGTAGTTTACGTCCAGACATGGACCTGGAGAGAGGAGGAAGTGGGACCCCAGCTCATCATCTGTGTCAGGCAGTTTTAGTGATTTAGTCATCTCTTGAAACTGTATCCTGTGTAAGTCTTGATTGTATTTAATATGTTTACTTCAATTCCTTCCATTAACAAAATTGTTCAGGGAGTGTCTTTCAAAAGCTTTTTGCCTCCTTTGATTACATGTAATGTGTCTTAAATACCTATGCTTCTGAATGGAAAGGCTTTTGTAATCTTCTCCTTTGATTTTCACGAGGTACAGCAAATTAAAGCCATCTGTGTCATTTGCTAAACACTCAGGCATCCTACAGTTAATTAGGTGGTCTATACATAGCTCAGTCATACGCACTGTTTATAATCTAACAAAAGGCAAAAGTATTCATTTTGTCTAGTTGGAGTTTCTCATTTGGTGTAATATAAATCAGAAACTCACTTGAATATGGCCATGAGTTTAACTTGAAAATCTCATGGAAAATTCTATATGTGTTGCACATACAGTAATCTCCCCTGTAAACTTACTGACTGTGGAGACCAATTACTTTTGTCCCTGCTTCTGTGCATCTTCAAATCACTACTTCTTGTTTTGATAAAAATACATGAATAGGAGAAAGAAGACTATTTCAACCTTTTCGCTCCATGAAAAGCCTCTTATCCTTCACTGATGTTAAAACCAAGATAGAAAATGATAATTCCTACATCAAAGAAGTCCAACAATGCATAGATTATTGAGACAGGGCGTAATAAGGGGTTTCTGCTGTTAGATAGCCATTGCTATCTATCTGCTTTGTTCCAATGGATTTGAAACACTCTTTTAAGCCTTGCTAGATGGTGAAGATTATATTAAGACATATATGAAAAAAATATTTTAAATGTATTTGGGGTCATTTTTAGAAGACCATTTTTTTTTTTAAGATTATAGTTGCATGTAATTTTAATCCTAAAGGAACATTATAATTGGAGAGAGAATAAAAATAGGACCAGTATATTTGCATTACTAGCCTATAAAATAGAATTTATTTTAAGTATGAAACATTTCTAGAACACATAGTGGTGTGGCACAGTACAAAGATTTAACTTGCCTTCCTTTATTGATGTCCTACATATTACCTATAAAACCTTAATTTTTTCAGCTTGATGCTTTTTCATAGTAACTGTATGGAGCTATAGTAGGGACACTTAAGTAGCTTTCTGTCTTATCAATAAATTAATTTAGCAAATAGGCTTCTTTAAAATGTTATTTGAAGTAAACGCAAAGAGAATCTGGTTTTATTTCTGTTAACATTCTATTACAGAATGTTGGAGGTTTCATCTTGTTGTCTCCCTGTATTTTGTTATATATCCTTCATGAAATCTAAGAGTAGTTTGGAGACTGCTAATAAACAGACTTACAGTTACTTTTTGTATTCTTAATGGAGTTACTGTAACATAAAAGTGCAGGTAAACTGCTATATGAAGCTACTTCAGCTATAAACAGATCCATGCACAAAAAAATGGAAAAGGAGAAAAAGGAAAAAAACTTTTCAGGTGCCTTATTTAGACACTCTGACTTAGTTAATTTATTCTGGTTGTCAGAAACTTTTGGGGTATAGGAAACTCAGTTGCTTTAACGGCATCTCTGACAATTTATTCTCACAAGCATCAGCTCGGATATTTCATTTTTGGAACAGGAGACACTTAATTGACAAAGTATCCTGGAAAACATACTGAGGTTAGAACAGTACCCTGTGCTCTCTAGTGACAGAATTAGTTATGAATCAGGGAGCTATATCAGTTTCATAGCTACACAACTCCTGCCTATCTCAATGACACTTGGGGTAGGAGGAATTAGAGACTCTATTTGTGTAGGTTAGTATGTATTATTCATGTATTATGTAATGCGGAATATGAAAGATATTCTACTGGTAATGAATAAAATTAATCATTGCATCTTTGATGCTGTCAACCATTTTTTCCATAGTTATTTTCTCACTATTTAAGTAACATTTGTTTTGCTGGGACCCATTATACTCTCTAATTGTTTCCTTTTTCTTGAGATATTTGCAAGACTTAGCAAGAGGAATAATAATACAAACTTGAAAGGTTTTCCTAATGCAGAGAGGAACCATAAATAAGAAAAGTTAGACAAGTCTGTCAGCTGGTGTGCTAGAAGTGGGTTGAAACTTAATACCAAAAAGTTAACGTGTGTGGAGAGTAAAAGTTACTCATAGTAATATTAACCTGATTCTTAGGGATTTTTATGTTTTTTTTTTTTTTTTCCTCAGTGTTATAAGTGGGAGTTTGTGCTTAACATGTAAAACAGAAGATAAAGTTCTGATAGTATGTCAGTTGACTGGAAAATGGCTGTGGGATGCTGGCAGGATGCAACTCTAGGGCCATTTTGCAATGCATTAGTGCATTTAGGAGTGACAGGGAATAGAATGTTTTGCAAGGCCTTGATAAGACCTAATTTGGAATATCCTGTCATCTCTGTTCAGGGGAGTTGTAGAGAACTGCCAGGGTGACTAGGAGAATGATATACCTGTTTTACAGAGAAATATTTAAGAAAAGTGACGTACAGAGCTGACTATCTTATATGTCAAAACTGTAATTCCTGGAGATGATAAATTCCTGGAGATAATAAATTACTTTGAGTATAGTTCTGTGTGTATGGCTATCTCAAAAGGTTTCAAAGGTAAAAAAAATGCACCTTGTTTGCACTATATTTATTCAATTCTTCAGGTATTGCCACTGGGAGTGCAAAACAAGAAACTTTTTACGAGAATTACAATTTTCTCTTGGTTTATCTATTTAATTGTTTGTTTGCTTGCTTTGAAGCACTTAGCATTTCTATAATTAAAAACAGGTTATCAGGACAGTTTTTCTCTAGAAGTTTGACCTATGCTTGTAACACAAAAAAAATACTTCTTGTAGCTGTGAGTGGATTCTGCAATGAAGCAGTCTAAAACAAGGCAGATACTTGGGAGTAATTTTATTCTGTAGATTTATTGAGAGCGAGAATTTTTTTTAAAAATTTCTAGCTTTGCCGTTGATCTAGAAGGTGTGGCAAAAATTGTTCTGCTCTAGCCACATTTACAGATCTAAAAGCTCTTTAGCAATATTCTTGAGACAAATTTCAGTATTAATAGAATAGTAATATAGTGGCTGCAGAGAAAGGTCATATAATGATTGCTCGTTCTGTTGATGTAATTTTTTAAAAATTGCCCACCAGTCAAAGAAAGCCTTTAGTACTTGCTAGATCTAAGCTTCCATTATTGTCTTTTGTGACAATATGCCTACATTATTATTCATAATTTCCAGAAGATTCCAGGGCTGACATGTCAGTAACTATTGAGATAAAAAGTATCGCATTTGATAGATAGCTTCGGCTCAGTAATTGTAGCCTAAATTAGATTATCTTTTTTTTAGTGTTCGAAAATTACCGTAGAATATATGTTGGAAGGGACTTTCAAACCCAAATTCAAAGGTCATGTACTCCAGCCCTCCTGCAATGAGCAGGGACATCTTGAACAAGCTTCTGCATTATGACTGTGAAAGAACAGTATGCCCTTTGGAGGAGTTTAAAAGAAAGGAAGCAAAAGAGAAAGGCAAATATGACTGATTTCTTGCTCTTGACAGAGAATTGATAGGAACTGGTTGCTGGGTAACCTACAGCTGCTCCAGTACGCATATCTTCTGGCACACAGTTCTCTAGGCAGTGATATTTAGGACCATGTCAGGAATTAGAAGTGCAATCATAGAATCATAGAATAGAATTGCCAAGTAGTTAGGGTTGGAAAGCACCTTAAGATCATCTAGTTCCAATCCGCTTGCTGTGGACACCTCCCACTAAACCACGTCACCCAACTCTATGTCCAACCTGGCCTTGAACACCGCCAACAATGGAGCATTCACAACTTCCTTGGACAACCCATTCCACTGCCGCACCACCCTTACAGTAAAGAACTTCTTCCTCAGGTCCAATCTAAACTTCCCCTGTTTAAGTCTGAACCCATTACCCCTTGTCCTATCACTGCAGTTCCTCATGAAGAGTCCCTCCTCACCATCCTTATAGGCCCCCTTCAGATACTGGAAGGCTGCTATGACATCTCCATGCAGCCTTCTCCAGGCTCAACAGCCCAGCTTTCTCCTCCTATCTTCATATGGGAGGTGCTCCAGTCCCCTGATCATCCTCATGGCCCTCCTCTGGACTTGTTCCAAAAGTTCCATGTCCTTTTGATGTTGAGGACACCACAACTGTACACAGTACTCCAAGTGAGTTCACAGGAGAACAGAGTGGAGGGGCAGGATCACCTTTCTTGATCTGCTGGTCACGCTCCTTTTGATACAGCCCAGGATACGTTTGGCTTTCTGGGCTGCAAGTGCACATTGCAGGCTCATGTTCCTTTTTTTCATCAGCCATCACTCCAAAGCCCTTCTCTGCAGGGCTGCTGTGAATCTCTTCTCTGAGATACAGCCTGTAGCTATGCCTGGGATTGTTACGACCCAGGTGTAGGACCTTGCACTTGTCATGGTTAAACTTCATCAGGTTGGCATCAGCCCTCCTCACAAGCATGACAAGGTCCCTCTGGATGGCATTTCTTACCTCCAATGTATCGACCAAACCATACAGCTTGGTGTCATCGGCAAACTTGCTGAGGGCCCACTCAATACCACTGTCCGTGTCACTGACAAAGATGTTGAACAAGATCATTCCCAACACCGATCCCTGAGGGATACCACTTGTTACTGGTCTACAGCTTTACATTGAGTCATTGACCACAACTCTTTGCGTGTGGTCATACAGCCAGTTCTTCATCCACTGAGATGTCCATCTGTCAAATTGATGTCTCTCCAATTTTGAGACAAGGATGTCATGTGAGACAGTGTCAAATGTTTTCCACAAGTCTAGATAGATGACATCAACTTCTCTACCCATGTCCATCAGTTCTGTAGTCCCATAATAGAAGGCCACCAAATTGGTCAAGCCGGATTCCCCTTAGTGAAGCCTTGCTGGCTGTCACCAAGCACCTTGTTGTTTTTCATGTGCCTTAGCATGCTTTCCGGGAGAATCCACTCCAAGATTTTTCCAGGTAGGACTGACTGGTCTGTACTTCTCTGGGTCATCCATTTTCCCCTTTTTGAAAATGGGGGTTATATTTCCCTTTTCCCAGTCATCAGTAACTTCACCTGACTGCCATGATCTTTCAAATATAATGGCTTAGCAACTTCTTTTGCCAGCTCCTTCAGGACCCACAGATGGATTTCATCAGGACCCGTGGACTTGTGCATGTTCAGGTTCTTAAGATGGTCTTGAAGCAGATCCTCTCCTGCAGTGGGCCTAAGGTCTTCTTTCTCATTGTCCCTGTGTCTGCCTTCCAAGACTTGAGTGGTGTGATCAGAGCATTTGCCGATGAAGACTGAGGCAAAGAAGTCATTAAGAACCTCAGCCTTCTCCAAATCCAGGGTAGCCAATTCTCCCAATACCTTCCAGAGAGGGCCCATGTTGTCCCTAGTCTGTCTTTTATTCGCAATGTGACTATAGAATTCCTTCCTGTTATCTTTCACATCCCTAGCCAAGTTCTGACAATCCAACCGAGTACTGAATTCTAACAATCTAAACACAAGTACTGAAAAGAATGCCTTCTTTTTGCTGGAAATTTTGCACGGGCATATTCATGATTCCTTTTATATGATTATTAATTTTATATTAATGCAATATAATTGAACTAAAGTAAGATATATTGTCACTGAGTCATGTCAAATCAGTTGCCAGAAACAATACTGCCACAAAAGCAGACAGGAATGGCTTAATTAACCTCCTTATGATAGCTCTAAAATTAGTGATTAGCTAGAACTGTCATGTGACAATAAATATTATCTTAGTAATTTAGCAGTGTATAGTTTAAAAGCTAAAGGAATACATTACAGTCAAAGCCAGAACTGTATATTTCTTTGCGAAGAAAATTTTAATGAATTTTAAATTATAAAACTAGTTTTATAGTTAATTTTTTTTTTCTCCATCCTACTTAATACCTCCTCCTGAAACCTGTGAGAAAATGCTGCCAAAAGAATTGACTTAATCTAATGAACTTGAACTAGTCTTATTGACTGGTGTGTAAGAAGAAAACAGACCTCTACTAAGAAAATACTTTTGCATTTCGTTTTTAATATAATTTGCCAGAAGCAGCTATCAGTTCCTTCAACACAAAACACTTTCCATGCAACTTGGAAAAAGTTCATAGTACAAGTCTAATGGTCTATTCAGACATTAAAACTATAGATTAAGATATATTTGCCTAATAATACTGGTCATAGCATAAAGAATGATACAATTCTAAGAGAAGATTTAGAGACACTTTCAAATCATGTGTATATAATTCATTTTATAATGTCTATATAATTTGGTTTAAAATGTATGTTATTTAATGGAAATGCAGGAGGCCAGAACACTTTTAATGAGATTTAAAACAGTCAAGACATACATATCTGACGGGAGAAATGATTTTAAGAAATACTGGGCTGTGGAAATTAGTAGTTTGAGGGCTGCCTACTATTCATATATTTCCCTTGAAATGAGAATATGCATCGTAGGGATGTTTCTAATGCCTTTCTGTGATAAATGTAACTGTGTGAAACAAGACTTACTTCATATTGCAGTGAGCAAATGTGTAATGAATGCCATGTAATAGTTCAGTACCAAGTGGGAGAGATTTTAGTGGCATACCAGTTTTTTTTTCCCTTAAGCAATGTCACATTATTTTTTAAGAAGTCTTACTATTATTACAAAATAGGCTTTATTTATCTCAAAGTTAGGGGTATTCTTAATGGTTAACATAGTTGCCAGTCATACTTCAACCTCTGAAATACGTCTGACCAGCTCTCTTCTGGAAATAAGAAAAAAAAACCCCATGTATTAACTGTTACTGTTAATGAATTTTGCAGTCAAATCAGTATTCTGATATCATTAATTTTTCCATTATTTCTTCTCCATTAATTTTCCTTCATTTTGCGATTAGTTTCTGTGCATGGTAATGAAGTGATGCTTATGCTTCCTGTTAGGGAGAGAGATAAGTAGGTTTCTTTTGTATATTACAACTTTAAAAGTTCCTTTGACATGTAAATAGGTGCCATTTGCCTGGTTGCAAGGTAATATCTGGTTTATTTCTACTACTAAATTACATGGAGAAAGAATTGACGTCTATTTAATTTTTCATATTCAGTTCTTATATTTGACTGATGATTATACATGTCACTTCAAACTAAATTTCAGACTTGTTACTGCAGTTGATAAAAAGCCTTACATTTATTTTAATTAGCATGATCCCAACCCTGAATGAGAACTTGAATTCAGTGAATATTAAAAATATAGATTGTTACCCAAAGTAGATTTTGGATTTCAATGATCATATTCTTTTTTCAGTTCAGACCCCAAGAATATTTTTTGTATCACATTACATGTAAGAGCAAGAGCCTGTCATATTCATTCAAAGGTCTGTTTGTCTTATTTGTAACAGTGATTGGGATGAAACTGTTAGGAAAAGTATCATCAACAGGGTCAATATTTCTTCCATATTGCCCTGTATATCTCCCTAGTTTCCAACTGTGAGTGGCTTAGCAGCTTCCTAATCAGGATGTTGAATTAAAATTTTTGCATTTAGAAAGACTGGATGGACCTTTCCTAACCCTTTTAAATGTATTTATTAATTGAGCTCCACAGTATACTTTGTCAATAAACTCTACAATCTCTTTACACATTGTATGAAAAAAAATCTTTCTTTGATCTTAAATTTATGCCTTATTATTTTTCTCTTCTATGATGAAAAATGTTGGAAATATCATTATTGATTCACTCCACCTATACTGTTCATGATTTCTGATGTAGCCTACCCAGTTGTCACCATATCTAAAGAACAGTTCTAGCCTAATTAGGTCTTTTGACTGTGAAAAGATATTCTGTACTTCCGATAATCCATACTGCCCTTGTCTTGATTTTCTCAGTTCCTTTTCCATACTCTTTATGATAATATGACTACAAAATTTTGCAGCAAGAATCTTGGATTTGCTATCTCATATAATGAAGTTTTATGACCAGTACTAAATATTCAGTAATAATTGTAACCATTTTATTTGTCTTTCTGACTGTTGCCAAATGCTGTGCCTACATTTTAAGATGTCTGAAGGCTTCCAAGATCCCTTTCCTGAATAGTACATTGGTATAAATAGGATTGTTTGACTATTTTCCCTCGTATATATTACTCTACATTCACTGATAAGGATTTTACTATCATGCTATCTACCCTTTTCTAGTTATTTTTAAGTATAATGAACAGTGTTGGCCAGCACATATCCCTTTGGAATCTTTCCAGTAACTCCCTCACATTTTGGAAACTGACTGCTCAGTTCTATCCTTCATTACTGTGCTTCAACAACTTACTAATTTATTAAAAGATTTTCCTTGTTATCTTGTGTTTATTTTCCATAAGAGTTTTGTAGTGGATTTGGGGCACTGTGCACATCTGCAATTTCAGACACTTCCTTCGTATGTGGGCATCTTCTGTAGACAGTGAAGAAGGAGAAAACTTTACCTAGGACAGATTCAAGCTATCACACCCATAACAAAATTGTATGGTGCAATATAAACAGGTCTGTAAAACAGTTAGTAATGGTAACTCTGCATCCATATGGTATTTGTTGCAGGAGATTTATTTCTGAGTAACTGTGGTTTGATATTGTAGATTGAATACCTATCCACCCATCAGGAGTTGGAATAGACTAAATATGCTCTTGGAGCACGTCTTCTGATTTAGCTTTATCTAAAAGGAATCCGATTCAAGAACTCCCAAGACCACTTTATAAGTGAGGATGATCAGGAGATTTGCTTCAGAAGCATTCTTCTCCTCCTAACTAATGCACAAACATAGATTTTTTTTCCACACAGAATACGATATGCTTCTGTCCCAAATCTCGCCCAGAAATATCCTCTGTTTCTCTTCATTATCTATAGTGAGCTCTAGAAACATTACACTAGGATCTTACAGGTATATGAGGTTTCCAGAAATACACATATGGACAGAATCATCCTTGTTCATGTACTTGGTGGCTGTTGTATGTCTTGGTTGTTGTATGTTTTTTGAGATTTCTTTGAATCCCTCTGAATAAGTTGTATTTATATATGCATCCATGAATTTTGTGATTTTACCAGTCCCAGTGCTGCTACATTACTCATGTTCTGTTCTGCTGTTACGGGTATCTATTTGCCAGTGACAGGGACAGTGGGATTGAGTGCGCCCTCAGCAAGTTTGCTGATGACACCAAGCTGTGTGATTCGGTTGATACATTAGAGGGAAGGAAGGTCCATAGGGACCTTGACACACCTGTGAGTTGGGCTCAGCCAACCTGATGATGTTTAACCATGACAAGTGCAAGGTCCTACACCTGGGTCGTAACAATCCCAGGCACAGCTACAGGTTGGGCAGAGAAGAGATTCACAGCAGCCCTGCAGAGAAGGGCTTTGGAGTGATGGCTGATGAAAAAAAGGAACATGAGCCGGCAGTGTGCTCTTGCAGCCCAGAAAGCCAAACGTATCCTGGGCTGCATCAAAAGGAGTGTGACCA
>JASSUY010036896.1:30805-47831 GCA_032466535.1 Forpus xanthops | reverse complement strand
CCCCCAACTCTCTCATTCTCTCTTCCTACAGGATGTGTTCCAGTCCCCTTATCATCCTCATGGCCCTCCCATGGACTTGTTCCAACAGTTCCATGTCCTTTTTATATTGAGGACGCCAGAACTGCACACAATACTCCTAGTGAGATCTCACGAGAGCAGAGTAGAGGGGCAGGATTACCTCCCTTGATCTGTTGGTCTCACTCCTTTTGATGCAACCCAGGATACGATTGACATTTTGGGCTGCAAGAGCTTACTTCCAGCTCATGTTCATTTTCTCATCAACCAACACCCCCAAGTCCTTCTCCGCAGGGCTACTCTGAATCTCTTCTCTAAGGAAGTTTTTCTTTTGCTTATGAAGAAGTATTAATTTTTCTACAGATGACAGAAAAACAGGCTGCACGCTCATCATTACTATTTTCAGGTGCATCTTAATATTGAATAAAACTTGAAAGATATCTCATGGTATGGCTATCAACTTTGAGAGTCTCTTCAATATGAGGGAGAAAGATTTGTCCTTCTAAAAGACAAAATCATCACAGCATGTATTTCAAGAAGATGGAGACTGTCATATAAACTCTTGCTGGAAGGTGACTGCAGTACTTTCAAACAAAGGCATCTAAATCAAATGAGCAATGAAAGGGAGAAGAATAATCTCTTGTCCATTCTTGCTATACAATATTGATAGAAAATTATTGAAGGCATAACTCAGGAGAGCTGAATTAATGGATACATGCTGCTTCAAGAGTGCAAAAAGTTTTTTGTATAAAAAGCATATCTGAAGACACTTGATCAAGAATAGCAAGTTTGCATCCAATTTTAGCTCCTGGAAAGGATTATATGAACCAGTCTAAGGACGTGAACACAGATCTATCCAGCCGGAGCCCAGTCATCATGTAAAATCCACCTGAAATATTTATTATAGATTGGCTGGAAGGAACTATGTTTCACCTTGCTGAAGTGGATCATAGGTGTTATGTCATCTGAAACATCATACTATAACCAGATTTAATAGCAACTCAAGATGTGTGACTCTTGATTAAGCTCAGGACTAAAAGGAAAAAAAGCGAAAAGCTGCTCTTGAAATAAGACAGGACCTCAAAATCTCCTCTCAGAGATACGTGAAGCAGTACTATCAAATAATCTGACAGTGAAGTTTTTCATTGACAAATATCTACACATTAAAATCATATCAGCTTTGATGAAAATTTTCACTGAGTCTGGAATAGAATTTCTGGCCAAAATAAGTGAACATTACTAGCCTGTATTTAGGATACACAAGCTCAGATTCAGGTTCTGTTTTCAGACTGAAGTTACAAGTATCTGGACGCTGCCTGCACTATTGCTCCAGCTTAGGCATCTTTTCCAAGGTCATTTTTAGACACTCAATTTGTGAAAAGCTGCTTCCCCTTTTTCTGAACTAGACCCTCTAGGAACTGACTATGGATAAAATGCTAGAATAAATTTTCATTTCCAAAGTGATTCTACCTATCAAGCATTTATGCAACTCTGAGGTGATTTGGCATATCTCTTCTGCTATGAGAATATGGATATAGTGTGGGGGAAAAATTGATGCTTTATTCATTAATTGTATTTATTTTAATAACATTTTTTGTCATGAACTGTTGCAGCTGGTGTAATTTCAAAGTTGTGACTAACATGTTTATCGATTTGGAGACAGAATTAAATCAGTTTGCAGAAACTGTTCCATCTGTTAAGGAGATATCTCCTTGTCCTGTAATTGTGCAGTACCTATGTGTCTCTATGAGTACTCAGAATCCACCTGTGGCTGTTTGTAAAGGAAACACTGATGGACCTTTTGTGCTATTTCTAAGAATCATCAAGCTGTAAGTTTAACTATTCTGTTTTCCCTGAGAAAAGACAGATATATTCCCTCCTTAGAATAGGTTTTGTCCACACAAGTTCCATCTTGATTCAATAAAAACACCCCACATATACCAAGATTTCAAAGGAAAAGAATATAAAACATAATCCTCTTGGTTTTTAAACCTTCTCACAGCAAATCATAGCAAAAAAAAAAAGTTGCAGAATTAATGATGCATGGGTTACAATAATTTAGCACTCCAGTTATGCATGTGATTCCTTGCGCTTGCAGATGGATATAATCATCCCTTTGACAGGACGAGAATACAATTACTTCAAAAACTGTAAGCATATTGTGGCTGTCTCCACTCATGACAGCTGACACTGTGGTGGTCAAGATGCCTACCATGCAGATCTTTTTAGAGTGGAGGTGGCATTTCATCTGTATTCTTCTAGCTGCTGGTGGATTTCTTTATCCCCTTGATTATAAAGCTTTTGTCCTCTCATATCTAATAATAATAACAATGTTAATAAAGCAAACAAACAAACAAACCCCCCTAAACAAGCAAAAATCCCAGAGATTTTGCCTCCCTTAGGAATACTGTAGAAATCTCAAGCATTTTGCCAGGATAGAAATACCACTTCCTGCCCAACTTTACATTTACCCCTTTCAGGTTTTTTTCCCTCTCTTGTTTTGAAACTGGCATGCTTTGCTTTGAGCGTTGACACAGCCTTTCTAGAGATGATGTTGAAGACTAATTAGCTCTCTTTCAATGCCAGTTGCTATACCTGGTTCATTTTGTCCTTCTACTGAATGTCTGGCCTAGAGTCCAAAAATCCACTGTTATCACTCCCCTGAGTGGAATAGAGTTAATTACTATGCATGAAGAATAACAAGAAACCCACAGAATTTCTTACAATAAGAAATCTTAATAATTCTGCCATCTGAGGAAGTTTTTTGAGCCACAGCAGTCCAAATGCAAAATTTCTGATGGAAGTCCATCAGGTATTCACAGTTTTCATTTAATTAAAAACTGAAATATTTCACTCCACTGGCTCTGGCCATGAGAAAAGCTAAATTACCCATGCTTTCAAAACACAGAAAGATCAAATGAATTTCAGGTTGTCATGGAATGAGATTACTCTGTCAGTAGCAGACCTCTGTAGTTGCAGATAATCAATCTTAAGTGCTCTGATATTGTTATTAAAATATATATAGTTACCCATGATGCTTGCAGTGCATGAGATGATTGGCAATTGTGCTCACTTTGGGCTGGGTGGTTTAATAGCAAAATGTATTTCACTAGTAGAGTTGACACGCAAATTTGATTGTGTAGCATGACAGCATTTAAGTAGCAGTGCTCAGTCTAATCTCTGCATCCCAACATCAGAACAAACTGAGCTCTACATGTTAAAGAAAAATATTCAGAAAAATGTGATAGTTTCACGTAACATTCTTGAGATATTTTGCCAACAAATAAACAGCACACACTACCTTATTCTTCTTCCTTATTAGCCTGGCAGAATGAGGAGGAAACCAAATTTTCCAAGTTCCAAATAGCAGCAGGAAAAGCCTGACAATCAAACTCCCTTTTCCTTCAATGTGACAAAAACTCAAACAAGAACAGCAAAAGCCACAAAGCTCCCAGCTCAGGCCAACAGCTTGCCTTTTGCCATTCTGAAGATTTCATTCTTCTATTTGAACTTCTTTCTCTTTAGCATAATATTGAATTTTAAAAGCTGGCATGCCAGTCTTAACCCCTGATTTTCATGACTCATTCAGAATTGTAACAGAACTTTATGTGCAATAAAGAGGCTTGGGAGAATAAAGTTACTTTTTAAGTACTCAATTTCCCTCTTTGTCTTGGGATGGGAGGGATCCAGTAATACAAAGAAAGAGTTTGGGATTTAGGTCACATTCCTAATACTAACTTTAGACAAAAATGGGGCACCTAGAGATGTTAGTGGGGTATTTTAGGTGCTTAGTTTCTGTTTATGTTTTTCTCTGCTTTCTAAAGAGTTCAGAGCCAACTGAAATTGTGCTTTGTGCTGCGTTCTGTAATTTGACCTGAGGTTATTACACCCCAAGTTATACTCAGCTTTCTGCCTGAGGACCTTTATTAAAATCTTTTGTCTTTTCTTGCAAAATAAGCAGTTCTGAGCCTCTCCTGGTGGATGTCAAGATAACTTACTCCTTTGTGTGGAAACAATACAATTGTCAATTGTAGCGTTTGGGGCCCCAAGATACAAAACCTGATCTACATCTTTAATCTTCATGAGAGGAGGATCAGCCTTGTTTTTAAGTGCCTATCAATCTTTATCGGAGTTCAGCACATTCCTGAGATAGTGATGATGAATTTGTAAAGAGTATGGTAAGTCTCAGAAATGGATTAACTCAAGAAAATCTATTTAAATGTACCTTACTAATATGCTCTTTTGTGACATGGTAAACTCAAATTAAGTGTATCAAGTTCTGAAATCAAGTCAGTATATGGGAGAGTGTTAGATTCTAGTAAAAGCCTTGTTAGAGGAGAAAAGTTCCCCACCACTTACTATTGGCATCAAACCGAGCACAGCTGACAAGTAGCTGCTGTTTAGATGAGAATGTTGATAAGAATAAAACATATTTACAAATGTGCTTTGGGATGGCATTGAGTATTTTCACTGATGAACTACAATTACAGTTTATAGGAAAAGGGAAAATTGAATGTTTTAAAGTCTTAAGGCTGAGTTCTGACATAAGCAAAGAAGTGTCATTAACAGAGGAAAATTAGCCAGTTATTGTGACATAAATTATTCCGTAGTACCAGAATATCTGGAAGTAGGTGTCATTTTGAAATGACACAGCATCCCAGAGCAGTTGATATACTTCTGAATTAGAATAATTATTTGAAAGAAAGAACTGCTAAGCCATAATGCCTCAGAAACGGTTTTTGAAGAAACATTTTTTCTGTTGTACTCCAGCCAATGTCTTATGAAGTTAAACTCTTCAGTAAATAAGAGTTGTGTCTCCAGCATTATACATAAGCACAAATCTTTGTTCCTAACTTTCTTGGACAGATTCTTTATTCTGTTACAACAGTACAGTTATAGAGACTTGGGGTTTCTGTGGTCTAAAAGCAATAAGACAGATTGACAGGCGTACGTTAGAAATTTAACATCTCTGGAGCAAGAATCTTTTCATTGTCTTATGCTTTTGGATTTTAATGAGAGTATGGTGGTTGAAATCTGAAGCAAGTAGTATTTATGCAGATGAAATGATTTGTATTGGGTGTAGTGCTGCCCAGTTTTGTTCCTTTCACATGAGTATCCTTTTGAACACTATTTGCTGCCAGGAACATTTTTAATAAATTTTAAGGAACTTTGAGCATTCATAAAAACCAAACTCCTCATTCAGACAGGCTGAATGAATTCATAAAGAATTCAGATATCTCATTCATTACAGACCTACCTGAGAAAAGCAATACCATGTGACTAATGCATCAAATTAAAACTGGAAAACAAAGATTTAAATTCAATTTTTAACAGGGAGCAGCTATCTACATGGAATCATAGAATAGTTAAGGCTGGAAAGTACCTTAAGATTATCTAGTTCCAAACCCCCTTCCATGGGCAGGAGCACCTCACATCAAACCATGTCAACCAAGGATCTGTCCAACCTGTCATCGAACACTGCCAGCGATGGAGCATTCACACCTTCCCTGGGCAATCCATTCCAGTGCCTCACTAACCTTACATTAAAGAATTTCTTCCTCAGATCCAATCTAAACTTTCCCTCTTTAAGTTTGACCCCGTTACTCCTTGTTCTTTCACTACAGAGCTTAACAAAGAGTCCCCCCCCAGCATCATTATAGGCCCTCTTCAGATACTGGAATGTTGCTAGGAGGTCTCCACGCAGCCTCCTCTTCTCCAGCCTAAACACTCCCAACTCTCTCAATCCTATCTTCATACAGGAGCTGCTCCAGTCCCCTGATCATCCTCGTGGCCCTCCTATGGACTTGTTCCAACAGATCCATGCCCTTTTTATGTTGAGGACACCAGAACTGCACACAATACTCCAAGTGAGGTCTCATGCGAGCAGAGTAGAGGGGCAGGATCACCTCCCTTGATCTGCTGGTCATGCTCCTTTTGATGCAATCCAGGATACAATTGACATTCTGGGCTGCAAGAGCTTACTTCCAGCTCATGTTCATTTTCTCATCAACCAACACCTCCAAGCCCTTGTCCGCAGGGCTGCTCTGAATCTCATCTCCACCCAACCTGGAGCTGCGCCTTTGATTGCTCCCACCCAGGTGTAGGATATTGCACTTGGCATGGTTAAACTTCATCAGGTTGGCACCAGCCCACCTCACAAGTGTGTCAAGGTCCCTCTGGATGGCATTCCTTCCTTCCAATATATCAACCAAACCACAGAACTTGGTGTCATCAGCAAACTTCTTGAGGGTGCTATCAATCCCACTGTCCATGTCACCAACAAAGATGTTGAACAAGATCAATCCCAACACTGATCCCTGAGGGACACCACTCGTTACTGGTCTCCATCTGGACATTGAGCCATTGAGCACAACTCTTTGCATGTGGCCATCCAGACAGTTCTTTATTCACTGAATGTTCCACATATCAAATTGATGTCTCTCCAACTTAGAGACAGAGTTGTCATGTGAGACTGTGTCAAATGCTTTGCACAAGTCCAAGTAGATGACATCAACTGCTCTACCCCTGCCCATCAGTTCTGTGGCCCCATCATAGAAGGCCACCAGATTGGTCAGTCAGGATTTCCCCTTAGTGAAGCCTTGCTGGCTGTCACCAAGCACCTTGTTGTTTTTCATGTGCCTCAGCATGCCTTCCAGGACAATCCGCTCCAAGATTTTGCCAGGCACAGAGGTGAGACTGCATGGTCTGTAGTTCCCTGACTCATACATTTTCCAGTTCTTGAAAATGGGGATTATATTTCCCTTGTTCCAATCTTTAGGAACTTCACCTGACTGCCATGATTTTTCAAATATAATGGACAGTGTCTTAGCAACTTCATCTGCCAGCTCCTTCAGGACTCGCGGATGAATTTCATCAGGTCTCATGGACTTGTATACATTCAGGTTCATAAGATGGTCTTGAACCAGATCCTGTCGTATGGTGAGCCCAGGGTCTTCATTCTCACTGTCCCTGTGTCTGCCTTCCAAGATTTGGGTGGTATGGTCAGAATATTTTCCCATGAAGACTGAGGCAAAGAAGTCATTAAGAACCTCAGCTTTCTCCAAATCCAGGGTAGCCAACTCTCCCAGTAGCTTCTGTAGAGGCCCCACATTGTCCCTAGCCTGTCTTTTATTTGCAATGTACTTATAGAATCCCCTCCTGTCATCCTTAACATCCCTAGCCAAATTTACTACTAACTGGGCCTTAGCTTTCCTAACCTGCTCCCTAGCTTCCCAGACAACATCCGTGTATTCTTCCCAGGCCACCTGTCTCAGCTCCTCAGAGAAGCTGTGCCTGGCCCACCCCTGGCAGTATTCAAGGCAAGGTTGGATAGAGTTTTGAGAAATCTGGTCTTGCAGAAGGTTTTCCTGTCCATGGCAGGCTGTTAGAGCTGTATGAGCTTTAAGGAGGATTCCAATCCAAACCATTCTGTGCTTCTGTGATTCTATTGAGGTTTACATTTTCCTAATATATTCTGCCTGATTTTTTTGGAAGTTTTATCAAGGGTTTAGATCCCAAATATTTCAACTTCACTTTTGAAAATTGTCTTATTTACATAGTATAGACTGTAAAAAGTTATCATGTACTGACTATTTAATCCTTTTCTTTCTCTCATTCACTGAACATAAACCCAAGTAATTTCTTCAGATATAACTCTTATGTCCACCATAGTCACTTGATTCTTGATGATTTGAACCATTAATATTACTTGTAGCTGTATATCACTATTCTGTTGGTTGATTAAACTGAATAAATTCTGTGCATTAGTTGTTTACTGGTTATTTATAATTTAGCAGTAAGTATAATCTAATGAGAAGGAGCCTCAAAGAAACAAACATATTTTCTTGCTGAGGGGTAAATAATTAAAGGATGAGCTCATTGTTAGGTCATTTTCTAGGTGTCCTGATTCAAATGTGTGAACACTCTGATTGTGAACTGCACTGTAAGATTTGCTGTCAACCAGGTTTTTTTTCTACCCTCTGAATCATGTAACTGCATGTTGTTTAGGTGTCTTGGAAATAAGGAAGAATAAATGAGAAGAGTAAGGAAATATCTGACTTTTAAAAACTAAACTAGTAGTAAATGTAACATTAGATGCTAGGTAGATGCAAACATTACAAGTCTTCATGTTTGCTTTGTTCTTTAGCAGTTTTCACAGAAGCATCCAGAAAGCATATTTCATAACTTCATTGTGAAATTCACAGCTTTGTTCCTCAGATATGAAAAGTCTCGCTGTGCTATCAAGCTGGATGCCTAAGAGGCTGGGGAATTGCTGTTATTTGCTTGGAATCTCATGGATTCAGTTTGTGTTTTTCATCACTTCTTCAATCCCTTCATTTAATAGGATAAAGAAACAAATAAGAATGGATTGAAAGACCAAGTTATCTGAAAATCTACAGTTTAATGCTGGAGTCTAACAAGTTACTTGCCAAAATTCCGGTGTCTTCAAACTAAAAAGCAAAAAAAAAAAAAAAACACAAAATTTTTTACTAAAAGAAACCTAAAGTACTGACCATAACATTAAACAGAATGGAATGGAATAATTAGGTGATACAGTTCACAATACAACATTTTTCTGTTTATTGTATGTATTGGTGGCAATAATAAGTACAAGCAGTGGTACTAGTTTGATTATGTGTTATAAAAAGGGTATAACCAATATGGGAATGCCATTGTTTAGCATACTGTGCAAACAGGAAGGGACACAATTTACCTATGCTACTTCCACTGCCCAACAAAAGTCATTCTACACCTTGTTCTCTCCTGAAAAATTGCCACTGAGTGCAAATGGCTGATACCATGTGCTGACTCTTCAAACTGAGGCATGGATTTCCAAAGCAATATAATCCTGAGGTGATTTCAGTTATCTGAGTCCAGATTTTACATGTTTTCCCAGTAGAATTTGTTGAAAGAACATTAAAATAAATTTCAAGAATGGAAATACAACAAGGTCTTACGTATTAACGTGTGTCATAGGCATGGATAAATAGATTCTTAGCGTTCATGCTTTTGACTTTTTGCTGAAGATGATGAGCACACAGTGGTGCCTGATTTTATGATGCAGTTTAGCTCCTGCAGCCATGGGAGATGCTTTGTGATTACTGCATTCGAACCCCTGATCCTCTCCCCTGTTATTTGAAGGTATTAACACTAAAGATCAAAGAGCCAAAAGACAAATAAGAGTAAAATATTTTTTTAATTTCATGTTTCATATCCCTATCCTGTGACTCTGGGAGTATGGACTTCTGGTTTTTTGGACATTTATATTGGGCCATAATGAAAACAAGAAAAAGTGTCTGTATACTGACATACTGAATTACATCATATTGGTACAGGACACTGCACCTCTCTGTATGATTTCTGTGGCTGCTAAAGTGCCACAGACACCTGAATATACCTCTTGATCAATGGCTACAGCTAGCTAATTGTGAGAACCTGTGAGTAGTTATAACGATGCATGCCAAAGCAAGAATGAAAATGAAATCCATTGGGCACCCAAATTCTCTTCAGTATGTGCCTGGAAGACCATCAGAGATAACTGAGTCATTGACTACATAAATGTGAATGGGAGACCTTATAATCTGGAAGAAAATTGTGGCAGGTTGACCCTGACTGGGAACCAGGTGCCCACTAGAGCTGTTCTATCCCTCGTCCTCAACTGGACAGGGGAGAGAAAATATCACGAAAGGCTCCAAAGCCTTTTGAGTCAAGAAAAGGGCAGGGAAATATCAGTCGCCAATTACTGTCACAGGCAAAATCGACTGAACTTGGGGAAATTAGTTTAAATAATTGCCAATCAAATCAAAGTAAGGAAATAAGAAATAAAAACAAATATTAAAAACACCTTCATCCCACCATTCTTTTCTACCTCGGCTTAATTTTACTCGCAAATTCTCTACCTTCTCCTTTGCAGGGGCAGAGGGGGACAGGGAATGGGGATTGAAGTTAGTCTGTCAAACACCAACTCTGCTGCTTCTTCCTCCCCAGAGGAGAACTCTTTACACTCCTTTCCTCCTCCAGTGTGGGATCCTTCCCACAGGAGACAGTTGTCCATGAATTTCTCCAATGTGAACCCTTCCCATGGTGCTGCAGCTCTTCACAGACTGCGTCAGTGTGTGTCCCTTCCATGAGTACAGTCTTTCAGGAGTAGCTGCACCAGTGTGGATCCCCCATGGGGTCACCAGTCCTGCAGCAAACCTGCTCCAGCATTGGGCTCCTTTCTCCATGGGGCCGCAAGTCCTGCCAGAAGCCTGCTACAGCACAGGCTTCCCACAGAGTCACAGCCTACTTTGGTCACCGCCCTGTTCCTTTGTGGCGTCCTTCAGGGGCTGCAAGTGGGTATACACTACATACCATTATGGGCTGCAGAGGTGCAGCCTGTCTCACCATAAGATGCACCATGGGCTGCGGGGGGATCTCTACTCTGGTGCTTGGAGTGTCTTCTTATTCTACACTGGAGATGGTTTCTGCAGGGCTGTTTCTCTCACACATTCTCACCCCTCTCTCTGGCTGAAATTGCTGTTACAGAGCAATTTTTCCCCCTTCTGAAACACATTATCCCAGAGGCATTATCACCATCAGTGATGTTGACTTAGCCAGCAGCTGGTCTGTCTTGGAGCCAGCTGACATTGAGTCTATTGGTCAAAGGAAAAGCTTCTAGCAGCTTCTCACAGGTGCCATTCCTATAGCTGTCCTACTACCAAACCCTTGCCATACAAGCCCAATACTGAGGGAAGTTTTTTTGGCTGTTATTCAGTGGCTTGCAACTCTGGATGACTGGAGTAAATATCCTCCTGGATGGTACCTCCAGGTGTTCTGTATATAGTCTGTTTCCAGCTGTTGAGTTGGATGCTTTCTCCCACTGAGTCATAGAGGACAGAATGCTTCCTATTTCATGAGCAGCCTGAGTTCTGTTTCTTTCAGCCGTGAATGCTTTTGGTGGGGAGCTGTGCTTCCAGCAGACTGAGGGCCAGCTGACTGGGCTCTTAAGAACTGGGGTTGTATTTCATTCTTGACTCTGGTATGAACTATGGACTAGCTTTGGTTAGCCTGGTACTCTGGCAAGTCATGGTTACAAAAGAAGCTTCTTTCCAAAGAAGGCAAATAATCCTCTGTGTGTTGCTGATACTGGTCCATGTATTGCTTCCCAAAACCTTCTTAAAGTCTTTTGAGGGGAAGAACAATAACACATTAAGGGCTGTAAATCCAGCCATTAGATAAATTACCAATTTTGTTTGAACCAATGCAATGTCCATTTACTCAGCTTTTATAGTGGACTGACAATTGACTGCACAGGGAATAAATGGAACAACTGGAAGCTATCAGCCTCAAAACATGACCAAAAATTTTTGTTTTTAAGAGGATTATTTTATTTTCTCAAAGCTAATGGAGCATTTTTTGGATTTTGATTTTACTCCAGAAGTCATTAAAAAAAATTTCTTCCCAATATTTGAAATCCAGACATTGTAGTATTGAGAAATCAAAGCGAAATGGCCTCAAGCTACTACAAAACCAATTGAGTTGATAGTTTTCACCCAGATCTATGGGGACACAAAGGAAGAAAAATCTCAGTAAAAAAAAAAGTAAAAAGCCAACCTTTTAGATGGTCACGTTGGCTAATTTAAGCAGTTACCATGATAAACTTAAATGCTTTTTTATTGTTTTCCTGGTTGACTTTGAGCCTGTAAGACGGTATGCTTTAAGCCACAGTGAAACACAGATCCTGCTCCAACCATATTCTCTTCAATGTAAGATCATTGCCTATGACTTATAATATCTCTTACTCATTTGCATTGTAAACAGGATCTAAATTCTAGCTTTGGAAACAAAAAAAAAAAATGGATTCTGTGATAAATGCCTTATCTTCTTATTTAGTCTGACATCAGGCCAAGTGTTGTGTGAAGATGCCTTTTTTGCACTCCCAAGCAAGGATGAGCTAGCTTGGATCAGGGTTGTTCACATTTCATGTGTCTGTGGGAAGAAAACAGTTTCTTACTGATAATGAGAGATATTTGCGATTCACAAGAACTATCATTCATTTGTCCCAACAGTTTAGGGTCAGGCAAGCAATGCTGAACCCCACCAAATTTACTGTAATGTGAACAGCAGGTCAAGTACACTTTTCTAGCTTTTTCTTGTAATTATAAAGTTATCAGCTGTAATAATGAAATGGTCAACCAGAGACAGATAGTACTTTTGCAAAATAATTCTCCCTATTTTCCTGCTAATAGCCCCCTTCCTACGCAAAATGACATTGTCTCCAGCCAGTGTTGCTACAGAACATATCATCTGGAGCCCATCTGTGCTGTGCCTGAAGTAGTCTTGTATGTTGAGTTTGCATAGCTATGAAGCAATACAGAGAGTCCTGTCTTGCTCCCAGCAGGCATCAAGTAATATGTGTCACACAGTCATATTTGCATGAGGCTTTGGGTACTCAGGTATAAGAATGATATTCTTGTTACAGGGCCTATTAAGTTCCCAGACATTAAGTTTCCTTCTTCCAACTAGAAATATGCAATAATTACTTGTCTATTGAAATGAAATAGCCTCTGGAATGGAAGGCAACAAATAAGCAAACAAAGAAATGACAGATTATCTGTATTAGCTGGTAGTTTTTTTGACACAGACAATATGGCAAAATTGTTTTTAACGTATAGAGGTTTTTAATCCTTGCATGGATTACCATTGCATATTTGTTCTCTGTACTTCAGTGAAAAGGAAAAAGAAGAAAAAAAGAATATATTTTTATGATTATGTGTCCAACTGAACAGATTATTTCTTTTCTCTCACCTTCCCTCTCGCTCTATAAAAGATGAAAGGTTGAGACAGCCCTGGTGGGATTGGCAATATTTCTTCCAAGTAACATTTTATTTTGAAGCAGATGTTTAGAGAATTGAAGTCAACCCTTTAGGTGGTGTGTAGCTTGGGATATCTTAGAATCATAGAATAGTTAAGGTTGGAAAGGACCTTAAAATCATCTAGTTCCAAACCCCCTGCTATGAGCAGGGAAAACCTCACACTAAACTATGTCAACCAAGGCTCTGTCCAACCCAGCCTTGAACACCACCAGCGATGGAGCATTCGCAACTTCTCTGGGCAACCCATTCCAGTACCTCACCACCCTTACAGTAAAGAATTTCTTCCTCAGATCCAATCTAAACTTCCCCTGTTTAAGTTTGAACCTATTACCCCTTGTCCTCTCACCACAGTTCCTAATGAAGAGTCCCTCCCCACCATCCCTATAGGCTCCCTTCAGATACTGGAAAGCTGCTATGAGGTCTCCACGCAGCCTTCTCTTCTCCAGGCTGAACACCCCCAACTTTCTCATCCTATCTTCATACGGGAGGTGCTCCAGTCCCCTGATCATCCTCGTTGCCCTCTTCTGGACTTGTTCCAACATCTTGCATGATCTCCAAGGAAACCAGCTTGCATTCTACAGCCACCAACATGCAGCCTCACAATTTTACTTATATGCTTGGAAACATGTGGGTTATTCCTGGAACCAACCTACTCAGCCTCTTTTTCTCCCACTTTTGGTGTAACTACTCTTGAGAAATATAATTTTTAAAATGACCCAATCCTTTGCTCAACTGTAAGCCAATTCAGTCTGGCAGAGACATGGATCCTTCAAATCAAACTGTCCAAATGAATTCAGAAAAGTTTTGTTTCAGACTTGATTTTTTAGTTGTACATATTGAAAAAAATCAAACAATAAAAGCCTTGGCTGTGAACTCAATGGATAACTTCTTTAGTGTTTTTCTAAACTAATCATATATTTATAGGCAAAAGAGTCAATGCTGCAGACATTCAGGCTATATAGATAGATGATCCTGCTCATAGAGCACACTGTAACAGGTCTCTTTCCTTGGCCACAGAGTCACTACATGACATAAAGCAGACCTTTTTGCAACCTAGAGGGACGCATTAATTATTTGTATCTTTCCTGAACAGACCACCACCATGGTCAAGATATGAACCAAGATGTGAAAACACCATTGACTCATATCAAGCTCATGTTTAGACAGTGCAAGGTACAGTTTTTAATAAACTGTATCCTGCCTGTGTTTTTGTATTTATTAATGTCACTTTAGTAGCCATAAGTCTATTACTTGGAGCTGTAGAGACTGTGCTCTGTTCAACTTCAAGTGAAACACTGCCTCCATTACCTGCATTTCTTAAACTATTTTCTTTTCATAATAATACATTTCTAAGTAAATAAAAAACCACAGTTGATTATCATCTAAAAAAAGCCTTTCCCCCTGGATTTATGGCTTATACAGAGCATGAAATGGAGCTGGCACAGGCAGCCTGTAAAAAAAGGACAGGATGTGAAAAATCTCCCTTTCATTACAAATGGACTTGTCTGTCTTCTAGCTGTGGAATGCCAGCAATGAGAACAATTGGGGCTCCTTTGACCAGTATTCAGACAGGGACAGATGAATAGAAGTATCAAGGAATTTCCTGAGTGAGTAGGAATGAATTCATAGCTTTCAGAAACAAGCCTGAATTTGGAAGTATGACCTAAACACCTGTTTTTTAAGCCCAAATCTTATTAAGAATGGAAGCTGGAGAGAAGATATGCAATAAATTGAGAGAATTTCACATTTTCTGCTCCACTTTCAAAGGCAAGTCTAGAACAGCAAAACTCCCTAAGTAAAACTTTGGCTCAGATGATGTCAAACAGTAAAAATCCCCTTACCTTCTCTCCTGGAGTATTGCCTGTCTTGAATAATTCTTGGACTATAAGAGCTGGAACAGGACATGCTGAGTAAAACTTAGGCAAAAACCTCAAAACTTTCACTATAATAAAAAGATATTAGCCTCAAGACTCTAGCAGACCGACCTGAAAGGAATTTTAAATTAATTTGCCTTCCCTACAGTAAAAGCAATGCATTGCAGCAGAGAATTCACTTCCCTTCCTGCAGCTAGTATGACAAAGCAACTTCTTAAAATGAGGTATGTGCCATGAAGGCCTGGATAGCAGGGGTTACAGAGAGAGTCTGCTGCCTACTGGCCTTGGATTTGGTTAAAAGAAAGCCATCTTGTTTTATTCAGTGTATCTGGGAAGGAGTGCATCAGTTTGGTTAACAAAAGAAAAGGCCTGAACCTTAGCCTAAAAATTGTACTCCATAGCTCTGAATTTCCAGGATGAAGCAAAGGGTCAAAGTGAAAAGTTCCCAGACAAATCCCTTCTTTGGAAAGCTCTTTATGTTGAAAGCCCAGTGAAAGGGAGCAATGCCATAAGCTTGCCACCCTATTAGGGTGCTCTTGAGTGATAATCTGGACATATTTTTCTAATTATATACTGGATATGGTTGGGATGGAGTTAATTTTCTTCCAGTAGCCTGTATGGTGCTGCTTTTGAGACTGGTGACCAAACAGGGTTAGTAACACACCAGTGTTTTAGCCGTTGTTTAACTGCCTTTGCACAACCTCAAGGGCCATCTCTTTTTCTCAGTCTTCACCCTCAAGCAAGGAGCATGAGTGGTAGGCAACAGTCTGTGAGGGAGCACTGTCAGCTGGAGGTGAATGATAGATTTTACACCACATTTTCCCCACTTTTTTCCTCCCTTTAGGTATTGAATTGTTTTTCTCTTGACCTACCAGTTTTTTTCTCACTTTTGACCTTCTCTTTCTCTCACCCTGCTGTGGAGGAGTGAGAGAGCATCTGGGTAGGGGTTTAGAGCCAGCTGGGGCCAATGCACTGCAAAATGGGAAGCTCATGAAAGCATCTCTTAATGATACTGAATAAGTTGGATGCATAAAACTTTTTATCTGGCCTCTTATTGATGTAAGGATGGGTGAGGCGGTGAGCTAAATTGCATAGACCATAAGTTGAGAAGTGCCTTAGCAGTTCCTGTGCTCATTAAATCAGAGTTTCATCTGCCTATGGATTTGTGAGTATGACTAGAATTTTTTTCCATAGATGCCATTAATGTTGTTAGAAGACCTCAAAGCTGACTCATGAATGACAGTATTCAGTGCAGAAGTCTTCCTTCCACCATAAGTTTAAAACAGTGACAATTCCAGTGTTGAGCTCAGAAAAAATATTTCAATTTGAATATACATCTTGTTGAACTGGACAGTCAACTCCTCTTACTTACAGAACTGGGAGGCAGGGTCAGCACTTGTGCAAATAATCTCTTCTGTTTCAGTACATTTTACTGATGACCTGAATGAAGATATTTCAAAGATGATAGGCCAAGCCTATCCATCAGATGGAAGCAACTTTCAGTTGCTCTCATTTGAACCAAATTAAAACTAGGCAGCCTAGAGGTGACAAGTTCCTTATTTCATGGCCAATCTCATGACTTATGTGATCCCAACAAGTTTTCACTCCTTTGATACTAACAACATCAGCAACAATCTCCCCTCTTCAAACCAGAATTAAAGCTTTTTGCATCTCTTATTTAATTGCAAGAACAACAAAGAACATGTGCCAGCAGTGGATAAGACATGGGCCAAAGTCTACAGGCTCCTGGCACTGCGGCCCTGTTTCTTCCAGCTGAGGAGTAATAATTTGACACCTCTGAAGCAGCAGGACCTCATACCCTGACAACTGCAGCCTTGTTCTATAGCTCTAAGCCGTTCAAACACATGACAAAAATCACAGTCAGCAACATCCATGGTGGATTTTTTTCCCACCTTAGCAGCTCTTTCTCTCTTCTGATGTGGGCTTGGAGATACACTCTGTGGTATCACTGTTAAGCTTTTCATATATTTTTCCATGCTTACCTACACAAATTGAAATACTCCCTTTTAGACACGAGTCCAAATTATTGAAGAATACTTCTGACAGCTGCCAAGTAATTTAGAATGATAACTTCTTAACACTTTCTCAAAACAGATCTGACAACCCAGAAGAGTAAAGCTTTCCCCCACTTTTAACAATTCTGTGCATGCTGAATTTACCAAGGCTATTAATTTCATTGAAGTAGATTTTTATTTCTTGATTGGGTGAAGGGGCTTTGTGTTACTCTCGGCTAGAATGTACATCGCTGTTTACAAATTA
>JASSUY010036896.1:0-26974 GCA_032466535.1 Forpus xanthops | reverse complement strand
GTAATGGGTTCAAACTTAAACAGGGGATGTTTAGATTGGATCTGAGGAAGAAATTCTTTACTGTAAGGGTGGTGAGGTACTGGAATGGGTTGCCCGGAGAAGTTGTGAATGCTCCATTGCTTGCGGTGTTCAAGGGTGAGTTGGACATAGCCTTGGGTGGCATGATTTAGTGTGAGGTGTCCCTGCCCATGGCAGGGGGGTTTGAACTAGATGATCTTAAGGTCCTTTCCAACCCTAACTGTTCTATGATTCTATGATTCATGGTTCAATAGAGTGGAGAAACATACAAAGGAGAACTCTGTAAGGAACTGGAATCCCTGTAACTGCACAATGTGCATTTGATTCAGGACCTGTTTGGAAGAGAATTTGGAGAAAGTATAGTACAACTTGATCTTCGCTACAGTTTGGTATCCTATTGGATCACAATAGGACCTTGCTGGGCTGTCTCAGATGACCTTTTGTAGAGTCATTTAGTGTTTGGACTAACTTCAAAAGCAACTTGGATTGTCTGGAAAGGAAGATCTACATTATTATATAGACGGTACCTGAGAATACGGGATTGGCTCAAGATTGAATGGAGTTCACACAGGAGCAGTTTTCAGATTGTGTAGAGCTGCAGGATCTCATTAGCATCAAGGAACTTCACTAGTTTACTACAGTCCTGTGCAAAATAGATAAAAATACATTGCTTAACACCCTTAAGTTTCTGAACTACACTAAGCAGATAAATAAATTTAATAAATCATTTAGTTCATGGCTTTGGCATCCCAAATAAACATTTTAAATGATTAATGCAAATGCTTTTTATTTCTGGATAAAAAATACTAAAAAGGCTGACTCTGAAATATTTGAGCAGTTTGGTTTGTGTTAATGTTTAAAGTTTGGACTCTTATACTAAACTTCTTGGATATTTTTGGGCAGTGAATTGTATGAGAACACGCTTTCCCCCATGGTTTGTAGGCCTTATGCTTGGCAGTGTTAAAATTATCACAGGAAGACCTTTTTCTCACAGCATTTTGGCTTCCGGTCACAAGCATAGCCTGAAAGTCAAAAGGCGTGGGAAATTACAATAAAAGGGGAAACAGTTAACCAGACTTCTGTGAAAAGGCTTTGGATTCACTGGAAATTATGAGAAGGTCAATTCTTATTGTATCCATATCCAGTCTCCCATACCTAATAAATTACAGGATTAGGTCAAAGTTAGACATATAAAGAGACGCTAAAATGTCTCAGGTCTTTCTGTTTGCCAGCTGAGGGCTTTTCTCCCACTCTGTGGCCTCTAAACTAGGCAAGACAACTATTAATTTCCCAGTTAGTAGAACCCTGATTACTAATTTTCAGAAATTGTATCATATTTAATAGTTCATACTGTCTCAATGTTCGCTTTTTTTATCTGGTATTTAGCAATAATAGTTAATTACATTATTGTTTAAGCAGATTACTCCTTTGTACTTCTGATTTCATAGGTTCAGCCTATTACATCTCTCTATGGTATGAGAACATAATTAATGCCCATTTACAAAATGGCATGAAATTAATCTGTGACGTGCCATGTACTATAGAGAGAATCTGAGCCGTATGAGGAAACAGAAACCAGCTTCCTGTTTTTTGGACAAGTATTTTAACTCCATATTTACCCACATTCTGTTGAAAATTGAGTGGTTTATTTTGCTCGAAACAGTTGTTTAAAACCACATCTCATTTGGAAATCAGTGGTTTGGAAATGAGGTACGCTGCTGCACCCCAAGTGTAGCAGTGTTAGGCCAGGAATACTTCTTTTCCCTTTGCTGCTTCTTCAGGCCCTGATCCTTCTGTGTGAGATACACAGTTCCTGATGCTTCACAGACCTTGTCCCACTCTCACCATCCCCTAACCAGTTGATAGTCCCTTAAGAGTACACCCTTCAATTCTACACATTTTCCTCTGACCAAATTAATTTCATCCTTAGTGCTGATTCTGCTGAATTTAAATATTGCCATAGATTACCTTTGCCATTAGGGCTCAGATTGCTTTGGGTCTTCCCTTCATGATCCCTCACCTCTGCCCTTCATTGAGAAGGAAAACAATATCGTTCAAAAAAGAGAAACACAGAGGTTTCAACCTTCAAGTTTAATTAAAACTTGAACAAAAAGTGTGAAAGCTTCAGTCACATAATCCATGTCACTTGACTTGATTGAGTTTTCACCCTCAGGTAGGAGGCCTTATCAGAAGGGATTTGTCTGTTAGGCTGTTGGTTTTCCAGCACCCCTGGCTCCCATGACATGGTCCTAGTAGTTTCAATGAAATCAGTCATCTGAAAAAGAGAGAGATATGTCTTTTTGTATGGAGAGTTTATTTTAGAGTAGTGGAGTTTTGGGAGGTTTGGAAAAGAATAGGTTTGATTTAGATTCATATTTGCTGCCACAGACATGTAAAATGAAAGCCTAACAAAGAATATTTGATTTCACCTTCAAACATCATAATCAATTTTATTCTGTAGGGGATAATGTTTTGTTAGTATTTGGAAAAGGAAAAAAGCCAACTAAGTGATAGAGTCAGTATTTGTCTCTTATTTAAAAACAAACAAACAAACAAACAAATAAACAAAATCAGTAAAAAATGTATATTATGTTAGGGAGAGCTAATGATATTAAAATGGTTTAAATATAGTGAGTCCACCTCATATATGAGTTGAAAGAGAGTAAAAACTAACGGGGTGTTTCAGTAGATCTGGTCAGATTTTGGGCAGTACCCAGGGGTTTCTATTCAGCATAATGAGCTAACCAGATTCTGTTCAGCCCTGTACTTCCCCACAGGAGAGACAGCATCTTTCTGCTACATCCCCAAGCTATTGAAATCAGCATAAGTTCCTGACTGTGAGCTTCATTGGCCCAGGAGAAAGGGAAGTGGTGGTACAGTATTACGCAATGACTATTTTGCTTAGGAAATATTTAGTCCTTTTGATTCTTACTAGCTAGCATTTGTCTGCCTCCCGGATTTATTGCAGCAGCCATCTTTTAAGAAAGTTTTTCATGATGATAGGATATTGCTCACAGGATACAGGTGAGATAATTTGGTCTTCTCTGTTGGGGAGAAGGTGAGGGAGAGGGAGGGTTTGTTGTATGCTTTTTTTCTGTTCTAGTGACCTATGGCAGCTGGAACTATTGGAGTGCAAGGATCAGTGTTTAAATGAGATGGCATAGGCAGTCTGGGAGAAGCACCCTTTTAGATTGATTTGTCATAAATCAAATATTTGTATATGGAAATAGCATTTGATTTGAAACTCTCTGCTTTTCTTCAGCAGACATGTAGGCTCTGGTTTCAGATCATCTGTCTTAATGTGTTTATCTTTACAGACATCCAGAAAGCTTTACCACAGAAAATTGATATGTTAAATGACTTCCTCAAAGTCATATAGGAAGTCTGTGGAAGAGCAAGGAAATGAATCCACATCTCCTGAATCCTTGGCTACTATCTTAGCCACTTTTTTTCCCTGAAAACAAATCTTATGTTAGAATTTGAATTTCTGGTTGTACTTCAAGTTTCACTGGGAATCCAGATCCATACATTTAGTAAGGCCACTGTGAATTTTCTCCAAAGCTCTTCTGACTCAGAAAATGGAAAAATAAAGTAGGTCTTTTATGTAACTGTGTTAAGAGGCAACACAGACAGCAGCCAAGCTTTTCAAGGAAAGTGGATTTCCCTTGTGTGTTCTGGCTTATAAATCCTGCCCTTTTATTTTAGGAATATAATTGTTGCACCTTCCAAAACAACACACAAGAAGCCAAATGCAACAGTCAGTGTCTTGTGTGCCTGTGAATGACCTTGGCCAATGCAAAGAAAGAGGAGCTGGTATCAAATTAATAAATGGAAAGACAGAAAACCCAAGACAAATGGGTTTAATCACTTCAAATAACTCACTTTTGGCAAGAAATCATCTGTTGGGTATACATAAATGAGTCATTTTGTCTCTATGATCTCTCTAATCAAAGGAGAGAACTGGATCCTTCCAGATGCTGATTCAAGTCCTCTTGAGATAGTTTTCTAAAATAAGTGCAATGAATAATTTTCTAGCTGTTCCTGTCTCCCTTCACTGACGGTAGAGGAGTTTACAGTACATACATGATTTTGACATGAGAGAAAACCCAAACGTTATTTCTCATATGTGTGTGCCAGTTACAAAGCTTTTCCTAAAACACAGGTAAAGCAGTTAAGGCAGCTTCCTATTTCTTTGATCTGATTTGCATCAGTCTATATTGCCTAAGCTTTGTAAAAGATTACAAAGGAGTTTTCAAAAACTTTAAAAGTATGCAGGAGACATTTTTTACACAGAAATATAAATTCTTGAGTCTACATGCAGTAAAATTTCTCATAAAAATTAAATCTTTAGAATCACTTAGCTGCATTTTTTTCTTCAGCCAGCTAGTATAGGAAACCGATAAACATAAAGTAAAATCTAAATCCTCTTTGAAAAGACTCTGTGTTGAAGAATCTTTTCATTCTCCAGAAATTCCTGTTTGTCACTTGTCAATATAGAAAAAGAACAGCAAAACTTGTAAATAGATGACATGCTACATCATTTTGCCAGAACATCAGTCTCCAACTGTTTCTTCTGCTGAATGCAAAAGAGTTATTTAGGGCAAATGAAAGGAATCAGTTTCCTCTAATTTCTATTTCCTTCCTAGTAATTTTGTTTATCCTCAGGTCAGCTTTCACCCAACATCACCTTTTTAAGGTATCCATTTAGATCCTTTTTCTCTTTAGAATCTTTTTTCAGCAGCATGATCAGAGAAAGAATATTTTACCCTTATACCATCTAATGTCTAGCACAACGGCACCTGGATATTTCTAAGTCCTACCTTTATATGATTTTTTAAAATAGACCCAAGAAATTAAAGATTTACTTCTCCTTTGAGTTAGAGTTCCTCCCTTATTTAGAAATCCTTCCAATCAAATTATCAGAATTACATTCATATATATAGAATCATAGAGCACATGATGCAGGAAAGCCAAGCTAAAAGTAGGCAAGGTTCATGCAGCAGCAGCATGCACTTACACATATAGCAAAAGAATAAGCAAAGCCTACAAACAAAGTAAATGACAAACATAACTGGCAACAGTACCTGCAATGCAAAAGCCTAACAGTTGCAACATCAAAAAGTAGTTTATATCCTGCAACATTAGGATACTCATTCCTGTTTTGAAAGTGTTCTTTTTCTTGTATGAACCAAAAATTAATCTTTAAGGGTACTTCTGCAGAAATGCAGTGAGGAAGACTATGATTCTTCCAGTTTAAAACTGAAAAAAAAATCACTTTTCCCACAGTGAGTAACTGTAGAATAATCACATTGTTCTTTGCTATTAGTTTTTCATTAATCCTGAAAAACAGAGCTCTTTCTGCCTATATTTTTACACCACTTATGTTGGTTTATTTTCTTTCTTTACTGGACTAGTGCAGGTTCTTGTATGTGAGCAGTACTGGGAGCCATTGGGCTATCCATGCTGCTTCTGGTGAACTCACCAGTCAAGCTGTTGACCCCAAAATGTTCTCCAGCCTCAGGATTCCCTTCTGGCAATGCAAGAGCAGAGCTTGTTTTCTTGCACAAAGACAAAACAGGAACTCTGCTTAAAATAGTAGATTCAATCTCGTGCTAATGAAAGCAATGGCTGAGATGTCCAATGAAAGCCATACAGTGATTTGGGCTTGCTGCTAAGTACCACTTCCCTCCAGGCTGTGCCAGGTAACCTAGTCTGGAGTTACTTCACTCTGATCTTCCATTCTTTCTCTAAGACTTCTCCATAAGCTACTTTGACAATACCTGTTTTTTTTGCCATTGTGGCATACCTCAGTCCCAGTTTATCTCTTCTACCTGCTGTTCTTCTCCTGCATGTCTCCCAGATTCCATCTACCTCTTGCTAATTCAGCATAACACTCTCATATAACTATATGAAGGCACTTCCTACTCCATTAGAGGGTCATTTGGAGTAAACCAAAGCAATAACAAGCTGCTGTTTGATCTGCAGTACTTGGGGTCACTCAGAGATGAAACCAAAGTATTCTAGTCAGAATGGGACTGTAAATTATCAAGCCCAGTGAAGAAAAAGTAAATGTGTGCAGTACATACAATGCCCATGGTTTTTCTTCATTAGGAAAACAACAGTGAAAATACAGTATGTGTCATTTCTTTAGACAACAAACATTAAATTGTGGCAATGAAAGCAAACCAGATTTTTTACTTGCAGGAACAGAAAGCTCACACCTAAGGTTATTAAAACAATTATCCAAGGAGATCTCAGAAGCATTAATAATGTTGATTTTTAAGAAAGACTAGAACACCAGGAAATTCTAGAGGCTTGATAAGGAAGTAACCAGTAATAATAGTTAAGAATTCAGCTGAGGAATCATGGCAAGTACAAGATCAACCTGACAATGATCTTTGGCAAAATCACAGAATAGCTAGTATGTAACATGATCCAAAAGGAATGAAGAAATCGTAACATCAGGATGAAAGATATCCTGTCATAAAAGCCTTGTGTTTTCCGATTATTTTGTTGATGGTTAGAGTTAGTTGTGCAGACATAGTGTTTTTCACTCTATAAAGTCTTGTGTGACTTGCTTTTTCATCTGGAAATTAATAAATAATGATAGCAAAAGTGAACATTGCAGTAGCTCATGTTAACAGATTGTACCATGTTTTGCAAAAAAGTGCGTCATTTTACAGTGCTTTTTCTACTCGTACCCCATAGATTACTTTTTCTGTCTGAATGCTACTCAGTGTCTTTATCAGAGATTTCAAAGACTAGCAGCAAAATTAAAAAATAGGTATATTAAGAGCTATTAGAACTGGAAGTGATATCAAGAAGAGATTGTATTAGCCAGGATACAAATTAACACAGATCATATAGTAAAGTGGGTTTACTAAAGACACATGCATTTTAAACCCCATGAATAAAGAATAGGGATTTCTCCTTTAAAATAGGTGAGTTCTGCAAGTTAGTAGCTCTGAAGGACAAGAGGATTCTAGCAAATCATCATCTGCGAGTTCTAGTGCAATTATGAGACGGCGAACGCTCTAGCTGTCATCAGGGAGAGTTTTTTCAGAGTCATCGATCCAGTTTGATGTCTACCTGCCAAAAGAATGTAGAAAACCTGGAGAGTGATCAGAAAGAGCTATGAGAATGACCTGAGATTACAAACATGCATCTCACAGTGTGAGACTGGTTTGGAGATATCAAATTCTGAAAGTAATTTCAGATAATACCTTTCTAATCTAGCAGAAAAAGATGTAAATAAGATTCAGTGAGTAGAAGATGCAGTTAGACATAATCCAGGCTAGGAGTTGGCCTTTTTAACAGGATGACAAATCAGCCATTGGGATTATGGTATCTCTCAGCTGGGAGCTTGAAATTCAACCCAGACGAGGACACATGGGATTAGTAAACCAGAGCTCTGGGCTTGAGGTAGAAATTTCTAGATGAGATAAAATCATAGAATCATAGAATAGTTAGGGTTGGAAAGGATCTTCAAATTCCAACCCCCCTGCCATTGGCAGGGGCACCTTATACAAAACCATGGTGGCCAAGGCTATGTCCAACCTGAGCTTGAACACTGCCAGGGAAAGAGCATTCACAGCTTCCTGGGGCAACCCATTCCAGTACCTCATCACCCTCACAGTAAAGAACTTCTTCCTTAGATCCAATCTAAACTTCCCCTGTTTAAGTTTGAACCTGTTACCCCTTGTCCTCTCACTAAAGTCCCTCATGAAAAGTCCCTCCCCAACATCCTTTATAAGCCTCCTTCAGACACTGGGAGTTTGCTGTGAAGTCTCCACGCAGCTTTCTCTTCTCCAGGCTGAACAGCACCAACTTTCTCTGCCTGTCTTCATACAGGAGGTGCTCCAGTCTCCTGATCATCCTTGTGGCACTCCTCTGGACTTGTTCCAACAGTTCCATGTACTTTTGATGTTGAGGACATCAGAACTGTACACAATACTCCAAGTGAGGTCTCACGAGAGCAGAGTAGTGGTGTAGGATCACCTCCTTCAGCCTGCTGGCCACTCTCCTTTTGATGCAGCCCAGAATAAGGCAAGCTTTCTGGGCTGCCAGAGCACACTGAAGCTGGCTTATGTTCATTTTCTCATCAACCAACACCCCCAAGTCCTTCTCTGCAGGGCTACTTTAAATCTCTTCTCTGCCTAACTCGTAGCTGTGCCTGGAATTCCTGTGACCGAGGTGAAGAAACTTGCACTTATGGTTAAACTTCATCAGGTTGGCATCAGCTCACCTCACAAGTGTGTCAAGGCCCCTTTGGATGGCATTCCTTCCTTCCAGTATATCAACCAAACCGCATAGCTTGGTGTCATCAGCAAGCTTGTTGAGGGTGCACTCAATTCTGCTGTCCATGTCGCCAACAAAGATGTTGCACAGGATGCAGTAGGGTGCACTATGTAAGAGCCAGAGTAGTTTATAATGTTCCCCTGAGGTTTTTGAAACCTCTGAAAAAACTGCATTTACTTGTGGAAAACAGGGCCAGGTGTCTTGTTCCTCCAGAGGAAATATGACTATCCATGGAAGTGCAGTCTGCAGACTAAGAGATGTGGAAGAGTTGGGTGAGGAAAGTGCCCCACTGGAATGTTTAAAGTCACTATTTTTGTGGCAGACCTGAATAAGGTTTTAATATACATTAAAATTATTCCGTAGGCAGTTATATACTGTGAAGCCAAAACATTTCCTTTCCTCCACCTCCCCTCTCCCAAGCCCTAAGGCTTTCATTTACAGTAGAAAAATGGAGCTAGTAAACCTATACTGTTCTATAAACAGGGCAGCACAATGTCTGTTAAAATTCTGGGCAATTTCTTGTAATCATATATACTTAAGTAAAATTTACATGATCATTATGGGCTGCTCTTGGGCAATGGCTCTTTGTCAGCCTATAGTGATTAGCACATTGGTGCTGCCAGAACAAAATTCTGTCAGCACCACGAGAGGCAATTTCATCAGGTTTCTTGTTACACAGACTTGCGGCTCACACTGGCCCTGCAGCCTACTAGTCTTTAATTTTTTCCCCTTTTCCCTAGCCATGCCGTCTGACTCTTCAGATGGAAATTAAAACAATTTCAAGAATGAAGTCTTCTAGCCTGTTTCTAAAAATAGCTCCCATCTTCAGCAGGGGATGTGATTCCTTAGCCATGTGCAACAAAGATGACCTCTTTGTCAGGTCTAGCCTGCAGCAGGAGGTGTCTGCTGCTGGTCTACTTTTACACCGGTTCAAAAATAAACAGCAAGTTCCTCTGGCTGGCCTCCCTTGCCAAAGGCAGAACATTCTGTACAAGGAAGCACTCACAATCATTTGAGGGGCCAACTCTAATGAAGTTAATTGATGCATCAACAACGTGTGTAAAGCATTTATGCTTTACTATGGGCTGCACAGCTACATTTTATATTAGTTTACAGTGAACACAGTACCGCACATGAGATATCCTATGAATGCGTGTTGAAAGAGAATGCATTTATTTTTGCAAAATGGAGTCGTTGTGCTCAGATCTGAAACTAATGCAAAATGCATGGGATGTCAGAATATATCATCTACATTTTAAAAACGGTTGAACAAACCAGAAATTTGTGTGATAATTCACAGTTAAAAAAAAAAAAATCCTAATCAAAAAAAGGTCACTTAAGTCCTATAGGAATTCCATCTCCTAGAAAAGCAAAACATGGAAGGTAAAAAATTAAAGTTAAAGCAACATGAAAGCAATTTCAGAGAGCATGATAGAATGGTAACCCCACTGTTGACAATCTTTAGTACTTGTGAATTAGAAAACTACACTACATTGCAGGCACATTGGGAAACTGAAGAACAGGGTCCCAGTGTCTCATTCCAGCAATGCAAAAGACTTAGGTGGGATAAAACAATAATGTACACCAAAACATGTTTTCATTGTGAGAGACATACACAGTGCTGTCAGGGTGAATCTATCCATATATCTTTGACCTTGAAGCAGCACATATCCCTGGGAAATTAGTGAAGTGCAAACACTGTACACACTTTGCCCTGTCCCAGCTGTATCGCTATGATGTGATGAATGAATTCAGAGACATGGAGTAACACTGCTGATAATGTCTGGGCTGGAGAGCCATCACTTGCATTTGAGAGAGAAACAGTGCTGGCTCTCTCTGTAATGGCCTTCCCCTGGCACAAGTTATCATCAATTTAGCTATGTAAAGTATGATGGCCTCCATAACACTGGGCAAAGAGTCAAAGTTGCTCAAGAGACAGAACAGGATCTAAAATCAGGGAAGTCTTTCACACGTTAGAGTCATTAGCTCCCAGTGGTAACAAAACGTATGTTTAAATCACGTTTCTGGCTTATGTGATACCAGCCTATATCCACTCACAGGAAGGTGCAGAGAAAGGCAAAGGCAGGTAAGGGAATCCAGCTAGTACCCTGACGTAGCTACTATCCCAGGAGTCATTAGCCTATCTGTGGCCCATCTCCACACACCTGAAGGAGCAGAGATGCATGACAGCAGGTGAGGTAGCACAACATTCATTGAATATTAAATGAAAGCTTTTGCTGCTAAATGCAAGATACTTCCTCAGGAAGCTCAGTCAAGCGTATTGCTGAGGACAAGCAACTACCAAAAAGCCCAAAATAAAAAGAACAAGGTATTAATACTACAGAGTTTTAGTATTCAAGGGGTAAAACTCAACTTTTAACTACCTAAAGTCAGAAAAAATATTTTTTTTCTCAGTGTGGTACACTGTAATCCTCCATTTTGCTCCATTTTGTATCTAACTAGCTCTGAGGACTGCCTTGTGCTTCTTACAGTGAGAAGCAAGGTTTATTTTCCCTATTAGTAGCAAAGCATCTTTCCTCTAACAGAGTTAAAATCTAAACTAAATGATTTGAGAGGCTTGATAAGGCAAATAACTTGTTGGAGTAATGAGTAAGTGAAGAGCTTGACCATGGACTTTAATGGAAGACTGTGCAAAAAGAGATGTGCAGAAGTACTCAGAAGAATGTGTGACTGTAGGATATTATCAGTGTTCTGCTGAGTCTTGCAGACCAGGTCAGACCACACCAGATCCTGGATAATGAACATTACTAGGAAATCTGAACACTGCTATCTGGTTCCTACAGTGAAAGAACTGCAACCAGATCGCCTGTGCCTTTTGAGGTGAACATTTAGCCTACTATATGAAAATCATTTAGCAACAAAAGTTGGCATCATTGTTTGGCCATCTGTACAGGGGGACTGGTAGGTTGAGTCCCTCCTCTGCCACAGTCTTCTAGTGTGACCTTATGCATATTCTTTACTTTCTCCACACTGTAGTTTTCCTATTTGTAAAGAGGAGATGTTTCAGTCCTTTCTTTACTCACAGGGTTTTTTTTATTTGTCTTTTTTTTTTTTAAGTCTAAAGAATAGCATGGTGAGGGGTTAAGAGCTATGTCACTAAGCATGACCCAAGCGGGTAGGTAAAATGACAGTCTACATAGAAAGCAAATTCTTTACTAATGAAACTTGTATAGAGAGGTGCTTCGGTAGGTCAGACAAATAGAAAACTAGCTTCTTCATTGTTGGATGTTGTTTCGTAGTTTTTCTTACCACTTTTTCCATTTAGGGGGTTCTATTTATCTCCATGTTTCCTGCCTTCTCCTTTCTATTTGTTCTGGCATTGAAGGCACCATTAGACAGGCATTTGAGCTAGACAATCCCAGATCTAAACTTCTTCAAAGACTGGAAGATGAAGGATGAAAACAGAGTTTTGGCTCCTAAAGTGTAAGTTCAGCTGTGGATTCAACTTATGACTAGTTTGGGGTTGTGTGATTGTGAGATTCCAGTTCAAACCCATCTCTCCAGTTACAAGGTGGAATTCATGACATTAAAATTCTTTCCACAGCATGAAAGGGATGTCATCATAAACACTGTATTATGACCTCCCTACAGGTTGTTGCAGAAGAAGAAACTAACCCAGGAACAGCAGAGACCTTTAAAAAACATTCTGACCTTTCAATAACAGAAAACATGGGAAAATCTAAGTCTTAAACTCATTTGATTCTGGCTTGGCACTCTGTGCAAATCCTTGTATAAAGAGAAGTTTAGGATAGGGATTTCTAAGTTGCTTCCTTAATTGCAGGAACATTTTTCATATAAGTATTCTAAGTCTGATATCTTAATGTACCCTAAACTAGCCACTGAAGCTTCTAAAGTGTAAGGATTAATTAAGAAAGTGGTATTGTAAGAAAGGCAACCACAGTAACACCCAAACTCTGAACCTGGACATGGAAAAATATAACAAAGTAGAAACAAAAACAAAGAAAAGAAATATAGTCTGTGTTGGAGCCTTTCTAAAAATCATATGCAAGAATCCAGATGGATAGAGTTCTGGATACTGTTCATGCCTGACATGATCAGCAGATAGATGAGTGGCTTGGAGACGTGAGAAGTGAGCTAGAGAAAGTGCCAGATTGCTAGCTGGGATTTCAAGGAGTGTTTGTGGTAAGCCACACTTCACATCCTTTTTTGCTGTGTCCTGAGTGCTGTCTTAGAGACCATGAATGGAAACTTAAGGACCAAATATATTGGTGCCGCTCATCATTTCATGATAGTGATTCCATTTTCCAACCTGCATGCCATTTTCCTAAGACATGTGAGGACCATTGAATTAAAAAACCAAGCTAACCTCACTTCACCAAAAAGTTCCTAGCATGGAAACTACAGGATTAACAAAGGAAAGGGCTACACAGGTGTTCTCCTTTCCCTAATTTTTAAACTTGCCTTGCAATTATCTTTCAATTTGCCTTAGCCTCAACAACTCCAGTTTCTAAGCTGAGAAAACTCCCTTTCTATTTGCACCTTCCTCCTTCTCTGTCCTCCCTGATGCTACTGACAACACTCTTGGCCTTGTACCTTCTTCTTCAAGTGGATATATTATGTTTCAGTGGTCACTTTCAGTCCATAAGATTCAGCCCAGGTCTGTCCAAATGGCTGAGACTCCTTTTTTGACTTTCACTACTGCTGTTATGTAAGGAGGCAGCATTTGCCACTTCGCTGAAAGACAAACCCTGTAAAATTCCCACAGTGAGCATGTGTGGTCAGGCTTCTGTGGACAAAAGTGATGGTTTCCTATTCTTGGTTGCTGGAGCGCAGAGTAAAAAAGATGAAAGCCCAAAATGCAGTGTTTATGGTAGGCAAAAACTATATCAACCCTTTTGTTGGTGTCAGGTGTACTGACTGAGAAATGGACCTTTTTCCCTATTTTCTCAGAGAGATAAGCTGCAAATACCCTTTGAAAGATAATAATGATATCTCCCTTTCTTTCTCTATTCTCCATAATATCCGATACTGCTCCCTTCGACCATAAAAGACCTAACTTATCCATCCCTTGCAACCTATCCCAGTTTCTCAGCACAATAGTAAGGTATGGAAAGAATTATTTTATGTTCTCATTTACAGCAGAACCTGAACCAATCCAGTAAGCGAGGATCCAATTGGCCTGCAGCTTATGCTTTTTAATCTGTTAAAAAGCATATATCAAATGGGAAACACCAGAAAAGGGAAGGTTCCCAGATGTTGGAATGGTGTTCAGGAGACCCTAAGGAAAAGGCGTCATTGAGGCCTGAGTATGTACTGCAGATGTCAAATTGTTTTACAGGCTTGATTCAAAGATCATTAAAGCCAAAGAGAATCTTCACATTATCTTTGATAGGCTTTGGATGAGGCCTATGGATATAGCGGGGTCTTAAGTGACAATGAGCTGACCGTTACTTATAGAAAGCAGTTTGAAAATTTCTGTCATGTAAAGAGATTTCCAAGCAGAATACTCACAGTGCATTTCTGTCTCTATGCTCACAATGCAGGTTAATATGTAAGTTACTAAAGAGGTGTGCCTGGAGATCTGTGCCTCTTACTGCTTTAGCATAAGCTACAGGGGAGAAAATCCCTTTTCCGGTTGGATTTCCCTTTTAGCATGGCTTTATGTGCTTGTATAATATGAAACAGCCTTTTCTATTTTAGATCAAGCTCTGGAGATTTGGATTTCCCCCAGAATTTTTGATTAACAGCTGAGCCTAAATCAGAGCTGCCTGGGGTCTCCTTTACCTTACTGACACATTATAATATCCTTTCATCTGCTATTCCAAGCCAGTTCCTTGTTCTGTCTAGCAGCTCCCTCCTTCTCAGAAAGACCACATTGATCCACCTCCTTTTCTAACCCTTTATCAAGCTGTTTCAAAGCAGGACTTCCAACATAACAGGGAATTCCTCTTTGTTTGACTCACTCAGAACCAGACTGTAAGGGACAATGGGTTATAGACTGCAGGCCACAAGATGGATTTAATTGAAGCTTGTCAGGTTCTGTATGCTTAGGCTTTACCTGGGTTTTTCAGGGATCAAAACAGAAAAGCCACACTTTTCATAGCATCTCATGTAAATTAAAGCATTCACCACCAGTTTGGATCTCTATGTTACTCCTTGCCATCAGCCATACAGAGAAAAGCCCTCTATGTGGCTTTACTGATGAATAGATTCAATTCCTGGAGGTAGAAAAAATGAGACTAAAATCAATAAAACTAATTTACAGTTTTCAATGACTTGCCATTTATCCATCCCTGAATTAATGGAATCACAATAGGCTTTTTTTCTTCTATTTCTGGAGACTCAGTGTGGCTTGATAGCACTGGAAATATAAACAGAGAAAACCTCTAATGGCAAACAGCAAAATGAGATTACACACGGCATGTCTGCATGAACTGCGTGAGTAAGAATGCGGTCAGGCCAAAGCTAAAGTTCAGATGGAGTTGAAACTATCAAAGAAGGTAAGCACCAGTAATTTCTGTATGTATATTGGTGAAAGAAAGACCTAAGACAATGTGACAGCAAACACAGCATGACAGCCAAGGTTGCTAGGTGAGTTAAGGGACCTAGTGGCAAGCTATAGGGAAAAAGATTCACTTTGTAGCTATTTCACATGTAAGACTTGTCCTTAGGCTTCCCAAGTTTCTGAGCCTCTTAATACAGTCTACAGGTATGAAGCAGTACCCTGAGGAAAAAGAATTGGGGATCACTTCACCTAACTGGACATGCACAAGTCCATCAGACTGGATAGAGGACTTCTAAGGGTGCTAAAGGAGCTGCTGATGTCATTGGGGGGCTTATTTCTATCACTTTTGAAACATGACAACTGGCGAAGATTTCTAATGCGTAGAATAAGGCAAACGTTGCACCAACTCCTGAAAAGGTAAGAAGGACCCAGGGACTTCCAGCTGGCCCTCAGAACCTCAGTCCTTGGCAAGGTTGTGGTGCAAATGCCTTTAAATGCAATTTCTAAACACATACAGGGTAAGAAGGTGACTAGAGGAATCAGCATGGATTTACCAAGGGAAGGTGATGCCTGTTCAACTTCATTGCTTTCAATGATGTGGTGGCTGACTATGCATTCAAAGAGAGGGATAGGGATGTTGAACATCTTAATTTTCATGAGCATTTGACACAGCCTTCTGAAGTCTGCTAAGCGTCATCATTAGTGATGAATTCTGATGATATAGATTAGAAGGGTAAAATTGTCTGGATTGTCAGGCTCAGTGGTACAAAGACCAGTTGGTAGTCAGTAACTAAGGCTATCCCTCAGGGATCAGTACTGTTTAGTGTTTTCATTTCATTATTATTTTCATTAACAACCCAGATAATGGGATGAAGTGTACTCTGATCAAACTTGCAGACATCAAACTGGGATGAGTAGGCTATATCCTGGGGAGCAGGACCTCTATTCAATGGGACTGGAAAAGCAGGAATGAGCTGACAAGATGCAGATAAGGTTCAGCAAGAAAAAATCAAGGTGTTGCATCTTGAATGGAATGAATAGCTTTGTGCGATGATAGACGCTGGTGGCTGACACAAATAGCAGAGGGTCATAGCACACAGCAGATTGAACATGAAGGAGCATTGTGTCCTTGAGGCAAAGAAAGCCAGTAGCATCCTGGGAATGTAGCCAGCAGGTCCAGAGAAATTGTTTCCCTCTATTTGACACATGTTAAGACCACATCTGGACTACTGTGTCCAGTTTTGGGATCCCCAGTACAAGAAGGAGATTGACATATAAGTCCAAGTTCATTGGTGACTACAAAGTTGGCAACAGCGCTGGAACACATGGCTAGAGGGCTGAGTGTCTAGCATGGAGAAGAAAAAAGGAAGAGGAGACCTTATTGCTGTGTGCAGCTACCTGATGACAGGTTTAGAGAAGATGGAGATGCTTTTCTTGGAGGTGCACAGTGACAAGACAACAGCAATGGGCTGTAGGAAATTCCAAACAGAAATTAGAAAACAATACTTTTACCATAAGAGTGGGTAAATAGTAGCATGCAACTTTCCAGTTTCTTTCAGGCAAAATGGAAAGAAGCCTTCGAAATCTAACTGCCAGGCTGCCAGGGTTTAATCAACATTTATTTTTGACTAAGTGTGTGTCATGCTCTAACTGGATGTTTACATTTTGATGTTTTTAGGAGATTCTTGATCCTCTCACAGCATTAATCAGACTGAGTAAAGACTCAAGTCCTGTGTAAAAAGTAGTGAGAAGTTTTCAAGCTTCATAATCCCTTCACTATTTCTATTGGCAAATATATGATTCGCCCTCAACACCCACCCCTCTTTAAAGAAACCTGCTGTTGTAGTTTAAGCCCAGTCAGCAACCAAGGAACCACGCATCTGTTCACTCATTCCCCCACCTTCCTCCCCCCTACTCCCAGAGGGATGGGGAGGAGAAAGAAAAAAGTGTAACTCCCATTGGCCAAGATAAGAACAGTCCAGTAACATAAGGTGCAACACAAATCACTGCTGCTGCCACCAATAATAAAAATGACAAGGGAAATAGCAAGGGAAGAGAATACGACCACTCACCACCAGCTAACTGATACCCAGCCTCAACAGGCACTCATCTAACACTTCCAGGTAACTGCCCCCAGTTTATATACTGGGCAGGACATGCTGTGGTATGGACCACCTCTTTGGTTAGTTTGGGTCAGGGGTCCTGTTTCTGCTTCTTCCCGGCTTCCCCTCCTCTCTGGCAGAGCATGAGACTCAAAGTCCTTGATCAGAGTAAACATTAGTGAGCAGCAACTAAAAATATTGCTGTTATCAGGGCTGCTCCCAGGCTGGAAGTCAAAAACACAGCACTGCACCAGCTACTAAGAAGGAGAAAAATGACTGCCACTGCTGAACCTGGGAACCCTTCCAGAATACTTCTCCACAGCAATTGTTGAAAAATATCTACTGGCTTTTAAAAGTTCTATCCTAAAACAGCCACCAAGAGTGATGGTTTTTTCTAAACAAAACCTAGAAACAGAGATGCAATGAAGCAAGGAGCACCTTTAGACACTTTTATAACCCTACAATCATGTTCACCACTATGCTTCAGCTGAAGATGAAAACACATTTATACAAAGCAGGCAGATGTTTTGGAAGGCAGTTTTTAGGCACCATTCCATAATATAATCTGTATATGACAGTGCCCGGTCGTATTTGCATTTTCTCTCTTTGGTCGATTATATTAATTTTTAACTTGAAGAAATATCCGCAATAAAGTCCTTAGAATCAAATTTCTTATTAAATTTTGCTCTGTAAACTGCAGTGTATTTTCTCTAATTCTGAATTTCCTTAATTTCTTCTGATGTTGAGAAGATCAGAAGTTAAAGCCTGTTCCCTAGAAGTGAATGGGATTTCCACCAATGCCTTCATTCTTTTTTCTACCTTGCTGTCTTGTATGTTAAGGATTCTTTCTCTGCTTCCAAGAATGGCTTTCCCCCTTGCCCATGCAACTGCCTCAGCCACTTTATCTCTTGCTGAGATTTTTGGACAACTGTCAGCTCTTCATTTGTTTCCATATTTTCTACAGCATAAGAGCCTTCATCCACTTTCTATGTCTCTTTGAACAGAATCCTGCCCACAGTTTTGGAACCATTAGTCAAAGAGATATCAATTTATCTCTGCACAGACCATTGTTTAGATTGCCATCTTAAAATCCAGTGATAACAATGCATATATCATAAATGAGTTATGGAGATACTTGTCAGATGCAACTGAGAGGAAAATAAAGTAAGCTTTTACTGGTGCTTTTTACCCTTCCTCATTTCAAACTGATGATACCAGATTCCTAGAGGACATACCAGAATGATCCCTTTTCACTTTTCCCTGTTGTGGGACCAAATGGACAGCGGTTGCTCAAAGGAACCACTTTTCAAATACAAAGTCAATTAATAGAGACCTATTGGACATGCCACCTAGGTGGAGTCACGTTGAGACAGCAGTGGATGAGACTAGAAACCTAAAAGTGTTGAAACTGCTTTGACATCTCATTATCCTCAGTAAAGGCAACAGCTCAAAAAAGCATTTGGCCAGAGAAATTTAGCAAAGCATTTATTTAACCTGATGTAAATGTCACCCAAACTCCTACATCTGAGGAAGCACCAATTAAAGCTGGGGGGGCATAATGATAAAAAGCCACCTTGTTTTCACTCTCACAACTCAAACTCAACCTTGAGTATAGCTCAGCTGACCCCAAGCTGTTATCTCCATTGCGTATTCTTTTAGAATGGCAGATTTATCCTTTAAATGATGCTGCCCAAGTTTTCTGACATTTTTCCCTAAGTACACACAGGACAGTAAGTAATCCTGCAGCATGCGTAGGATTAGCATCCTGCCTGCTAATGACTCTTGGAAGCTTCAGACATTTCATTAATAAATCTGTAATTTGCAATTATACTGCTGCTTTTACAAACAAAAAAAGGACAATGAGGTAATTGACTTCAACCATCAGCTAGCTCAAATTAACTGGAATGTAAACAACAGAGACATGGAACAAAACTATGGAAAGAAAAAGAAGAGTAGGGCATTAGCGTAGTGCTAAATTGTGACTGGGTATGTAAACATAAATAAGTTTTCTTTAGAAAAAAATTGATTTCTCACTTCCCATTTAGCAATTCCATTACACAATGTAAATATGTCAAAACATCTCCAGATTCCTTCCTGCTGAAAATCAGGTTACACTTAAACAAAATGTGTGTGTGTCCTTCTCTGGCAGCTACCAATTAAACGTCACTGTTCAAAACACATTTTTAGAACTGGCTTTTATATGTTGCCAGATGAAGTCACAACTGCTTCCTGTTAATTGCAGGATTAATTCAGGCATCTTACTGAAATGCAGAATTGACAGCACACATGCCTTCTGTTTGCTTAATTGTTTCAAAAAGAGGTAAGTGTGTGTGGGAGAGGGAGAGCACGAGGGACATTGATCAAGAGTCTGGGAAACATTCATCCTCTAAGCTGTCCCTTCAGTACAAGGCAATTTCAGCCACTCCACCCTCCCAAGCAGACAACTCCTGATTTTTCTGGATGTTAGGATGCTTTATCATAAATTACAGCCCTTGCCACAGTGCTGGCTTCACACAAGTTCTTTGCCCAGTATCAAATTCCCTGTAATTCCCAAATTCATGCCCAAAGAAAGTATGAGAGAAAGGTTGTAATCCTGAGCTGCATGTACGGCCTCATGATGTGACTCTGGAGTAGTGTCAGGGGACTCATATCTCCCCTTTCTAACAAGATTGCAGCACCCCATTACTCTCAGGGTGGATGTATCCCTGCATTTTCCCACTGATACTTTCTGGGATTTTTTCACGTGAGGACCTTCTGTGTATTATCCAGAGTCCCTGTGTAAACTAACACTAACTCATGATTGCCTGTAGTACAGGCAGCTCATAACTCTAACAGGCCAAAGAAGCAAACAGTATGAGAGCATTTGCCAGCTGAATCAGCTGATATCCCATGTCAAGCCCACGCTGTAACTCTGACAGACTAGGTTAAGTGTGATGTTGGCATCTGCTACACCTGCAAAGGATGACACAGTGTTTTAAATTATTTGTCTGAGCCAGCAAGATGAGATCCTAATCAGTGGCATAGAGAGAAATCCTTTTTAAAAGGTAGAGGAAAAATTAATCCTTTAAAGCAATTTATATAATTTTCTCTGGGAGAGGGAATATTTTTTGCCGTAATGAATTACTATCTGAAAAGGGCCGTTAATCAAACCCAACTCCTGCTATAAAGTGCAAATCAAAGCAGTGAAAACTGCTTATGCCAGAAAATGCATGGAAAGAGCACAAACCGATTTGGTGACCAGCTGATCCAAGTCAATCCAACCAGATGAGATTTTGGGGAATGCTATTGTGGGGAGAGGGTTTTCTATCCCATTGCTTTGCAGATACAGCATATAATCTTGGAAAAATCTTTGTAGTATCATTGCTCAGCATCAGCATCTGCCTTTGGACATAAAAGTTTAGATCACATTCTCCTTCACTTCTTCCATACTGGGGGTCTTCACAGAAGAATCAAGTGCTATTTATGCTACAAATGATAGCAATGTAGCACTTTCCCTCAAAGTCACCTGCACATCGTTGTAGACAGTTGGTCTTGTTCCCAAAATAGTTATCAAACACAAATCCAGATGCTAAAGAAGACACGAATCCAGTCTCACTCTGAAGGCAGAAATAATGGAGATCTGTTAGGGCTACAGCAGCCAGCTTTTCAGTCCTAAGACCTGTCCAACAAGCAGCAAGGCATGTATGTTAGCCTTTACTGGACAAATCTGAGTCTCAGAGATGCCACCTAACTCAGGATGATACCTACATCTGCATATGTCGAAGAGCATCTCAGGGTCTTGACGCCTCCCACGATCCTGAAGCTCTTATCTTCCTCAGTTCAAACAGGTACTGTACACCAGCACAAGCCTCAGTTCACCATCACTTACCAAAGGGATTTTGCAGCTCATGCACTTTGAAGTTTGAGGTCAAACACACCAGTCTCATATTCCTTCCGGCTCCCCTATGGTTTCAGACTGCATGCAGTTTGTAGCAGGAGTACATCGACTGCTTAAGGACCACAGTGTGTGTATGAAGATCTAACAAGAGATAAATTACACAGAGCATCTTTTACCTCAGGCTTTTCCAGAACTCCACTGAAACTTATTTACACCTTGTGAATCTGGGATTTTGGGAATATTATAGATTGTTATGTCAAGGCTCTTCAGACACTGCCTTCCACAACAAAATCTCCTCCAATAGATATGGACCTCTCACAGACCTCCTTTCTGTGATCAGTCAGCAGAAACATTGATCCTTTCACCTTTTCGTGGGCTGTTTGGCTGCACTGGAAATGTTTTTCTTACTGTAAACATACTTGACTTTTATTTCTCACGTTTAAATCTGGTCTTGAATTCACTTGGAGCCACGTGCAGTGACAGGATGACCGAAGGAAACATCCTTGCTTGTCTGAACATCTGCAAGATGTGAGCAAAAAAAAGAGCAAGCTCATATTACCCCTCCTAAAAAAGTGACAGATATGAGTAAGAGGTACCGCTTATGAGACACCTCTGTGGAGTAAACATTTCGGAATAATATTCCAGGCAACAACTACAGAGGCTCTAACAACAGATTGACCAGCCATCTATTACATTTCAAACAAAGTGACTCAAAGGAAAATGTTCCAAACAGGCACCACTGGACATCTGACTCAGCCCAAGCAATGTTTTAACTATTCCTTTGCCACAAAGCATACAAGTGACTTCAGTAACCCATGCCCTTGTAGCCACTTTTGTATAAATGCATAACACATCCGACTGTTTTTCCACCAACTTTCTCAAGCCAGTAGCCCTGACAGGGTGCTGTTGTTTCTTCTCAGCATGTGATGCCAAGTTCTAATTAATTATTTAGCTATTTTAAACTCTAAATATTTTCCCTTCCCCACCCCCTTAAATAACGTTAGCATTCTGAGTTAGCTGAAGGCCTAAAAGTTGGTTTTAATTTAAATATAAATAATACCCAGAGCGACTGTGTGATTGTACTAAAAATAGATTGTTTTCTTTTCTAAATGTTTCACTGATCTTAAAATTTGTGGTGGAGGGGAATGAGACAGGATATCCAGGCCTTTTTTTGTCTGAGGGTGTCTCAAATCTGTGACATTCTTTCTCTTAAGAAGAGGGTCACTTCTGAGATGTCATTAGATTATCTGGAAATGTATTTACCACACTTTAACAGCACATCTATTCAGTATGTGGTTCAGAAATCACGAGGGGAAATCACACACTGTTAAGACTAAGCATTCTTGAGTGAGCCTCAGTTATGGCAAATACAGCAGCAGAAAAAAGAAGCTGTGGTAAGTGTAGTTGCTGAAATTTTCCAAATAAATAAAGCAAACAAGTTGCTCCAGGAAGAAACTCATACCTATATGATTTATGATAGAGGGAGTTAGTCCATGAAGGCAAGATGAACCCAATGAACCCAGCAGTCACAGGCCACCCATGGGCTGCAGTGTCGACTGCAGTCCCTTTGCTCCTTATAACTTGTTCATGACAACTGGTATGGACCTCATCTGTTCTGAGGTGTGTGTGGCTTCTAGCAATGCTCAGCAACTTCTGTTGGCTTAAAGGCTGCTGATGAGCTCCAATGTGGGTTAGTATCAACAGGGAAAAATATAGGGATCCTATTTACAGCCCGCTGGCAGCAGATAGGTAAAAAAAATAAAAAAACCCTTCTCCAAAATCAATGTTTGCTTTACTGAGGGCCTCCTTAGGTGTACATTGGAAACAATTCTGTCTGTCTTCCACCACAGTTAAGTCACCCTGCAGTTTGGTGTGCCAGCCAGTAGTAGCTAGCAGTCCAGAATCAACAGGTCTCTACTGCTGAGCAGTACCAGACCATATTGGCCGAAAACACATGGAAAATACTAAATGTGACATGGCACCTTATGAGTAGTGATAAAGAACAAAAGGCAAGTAGGGACTGATGAGCAGCTTGGCTCTTTTTTTACCATACTTGGGATATAACATAATGGCCACCACCACTGATGAGAGGAGCGCTTTTAGCCAGCCCTTCCTCTCACTCCTCGTTACCCACTCTCAGCTCAAAGGAGGTCATGTCATAGGACTGATTCTCTAGCCTAATCACTAACACCCTGTGCAATTATTTCATCCTGGGCAAACCCACTATAAACCAAAGTCAATTAGAACTCAGTTTCTTTTGATAGGAGGAACTTCATCTCTGCTGTTCAAAATTGTGGCTGGCCATCTAATGCACAGAATGAGAAAAAAATGCAACTTCTGAAAGCAAGACCTACATATTTTAGGCACTTTCCAATTATCCTGTTTACATGTAGTTCCCTATGCCTTCATCTCTACACATGAATTTTCCACTGGGAGAGGCTCCCAGATCCAGAAATGTTCTGTTACGAACTCATGAAATGCTGATTTAAGAATTAAATAATTCCTTTTCTCTTTCCTTTTTTATGCCTAAGTGATGGGGTTCAATTTTTACATATTCCATGTCTATTCTGACCTCATTCTTGCATATTTTTGGTGCTAATGGAAAGGTATTATTAAAGCTTTTACGGTGGGGTATCCTTTTTTTCTCAACTAGTCAGTGGAGTGACACTTGCAGAATCAGATTTGCTGCTTAGCTTTCCAAGTGGCAAATAAATAACACTCCTCAGACATTGCATTCTGCAACAAATTATAGTCAGGCACAGCAATCTCTGTGGCTAGCACAACAGTAAACCAGCAAAGCGCCTGAGAACCCAACAGCTCTGATGATGCTGGAGATGCTGCACAATTTGGTGAGGCTATCTGTTGCTACTAGCTATATATTCTTAAATGGAAGAGATAACGGGTTTCTGTAGTGGATCATGAAGTCAAGCAGCCCTGCGCAATGAAGGCAAGTATGGATTTTAATGGATGTGATTTCATTAAAAGCAGAAGGAAAAAAATGTTTACTTGCTACCTAAAAGCTATTTGCCAGCCTTACTGCCTCCCCTGAAGCTAGCAGATATACGTGCCATCTTAAAGGCTGAGTGAAGTCGAAGGAACTCTACTTCAGCACAACTCTGGTCTCAGGTAAAGCCAATTGCAAGATCAGGCCAAAGGTGTGGGAAGGTGTTTATGACAGTGGATTTCCAGTGCAGGAGGTTGGAACTTAAGTCCCTCAAGCAAGGAACAACTACTGCAATGCAAGCTGTATATTAGGAGTAGGTTCCTCCTCTGCACTTGGAAAAACTCTTCTCTTACAATGTACCACCAAAGAAGCAAAAATGCACTCCTGTGGACAAAGACTCTGTATTGCTTAAAAAGCTATTTCACCTTCAGCTAGCTGGTGGCACTGCACCCTTGGTGTTCTGCTAGAGCTTCTGCTAACAAACACGCACTTCAGGGCTTGACCTTCTGCAAGGCTTGCCAGTTTTGGCAGGGTTTCGTTTACACACTTGGCACACACTTCAATGAGCCATACAGGAGCAGGCAGCTAAAGTAGGCTTTTGCTTCTCAAAAAGAGAAGAAACAGTTTGTTGCAAATCATTCCAATACTATCAGAACCCTTTCTCCCACCCACTCTCAAATCTTATTTACAAGAATGTGCATACTTATTATAGTGATTCTGTGTTGTCATAATTATATCCTAAAAAAAGTGTGAAATGTGCTTTTCCACATAATTCACTGTTTTCCTGTGATTTATGAAACCTCTTTTCACACGAATAATTGGTCACTTCTTGTTTATGTATCACCATGGTACGTAGCTCCTAGCAGGCCAAAAAAGAAGACAGAAAGCTAACACTTAATCATTACATCCATATACAACCTCCCCAGCTCGCCCCTCACAACTCCTTGCTTTTTACCTTTCCTTATATATAGAAGGCACAGATTTTTTGATGGATGAAATGTTTCATAAGAAAGATCCTGACAGTTTTACCTTTCTTAGCATTCATTAGCGCATTTTTTGCTTCATACTTGTTTTGTGTTTCAAATTTTCCAGTGTAAGGATAACAACCAAAAAGTCCCTTATAAACAAACTGAGATGGTGGTGAAGGAGGAATGTTCTGAGTGCATGGCTGCCTGGAATGGCAGCTTTCCAAATGCCAATATGTTTATTTCACAGGGGAGACACAGTCAAAACAAAACTTATCAATAGTCACCTGAATTAGAAAGCACTTCAGGATGTTCTTAGAATACTGTTTCAGCTTCTTCTAAACACTTCAATAACACAGTTTTTACAGCGCAGTAAACTGAGGTACAAATTAATTTGTTTACAGGGGCTACTCAGTGAGACACTGCTGAAGCCACTCTGCAGTCAAGCTTTGATTTGCAAAACTCCTCTGCCTTCAACTACAGCTTCTGAAATGAACAGCTAGATTAGCTCAATGTGACAACATTGGTGACAGATGAGTGCGTATCTCTGTATGTGGGTCTGCATATTTGTGCTTCCTGCCTCTAAAGCTGAGGGGCACCTTGTGAAGTATTTTGACAGTAGATGCGAAAAAATTGAACGTTTATATTTCTGCTTGACAACATTGTACCATAGCAATCCAAAAACACATCAGAAAACAGAAGTCAGCAGGAATACTTAAGAACATAGGAAAAAAACATGTTGGCTTAAGACTAGCTATCAATCTAGCCCAGTATGCTGTGTGATTCTGCAGGATCGAGGCAAAAACTAAATGCAAAAGAAAAAGAAAATAAAAAAGAAAATGTTTGTTATTGGGAATACATGAGGACGTTCAGCTCCTTTCTACCACAAACCCAAAGCAACATCAGGTTTTAAGGCTGGGGAAAAAAAAAAGCTGAGTGGTTTTTACCTCATATAGACATGAGTCAAACCCAAAGCCTCAAAATCTGATCTTATTAAGAAAAAGGAGGGTGAGCTGTGAGGTCTTTGTTTTCTTTTTTTTTGGCAGCAAGGTAGAGACAGGAGGGAGTAAAATTTTGGCAAGTGCTAGGGGTTAGGACATGGGAGGAGAGAAGAGGACAAAGGAGAGAGAAAAACAACTGCTTGGAGTCTGATCTTCTGATTCAAATACACCTTAGCAGCACTGGTTGGAAAGCAGACTCAGAAGTGGAAAAAATTTCTGGATCCAGATCAAGACAACCAAAATATCTTAATCTTTGCTGGGCCATAATCTCCAGAGAGGGCTTGTGAGAATTTGATCCTGTCATTCCCAAACTAGAATCTTAAAACTGATTTAGATCAGAGCTACAGTCGGTTTGAAAATGTTATTACTTCTTCCTGTGGAAAAAAGAAAAAGAAAAAAGAAATAAAAACGGAAAAAAATTCAGCCAAACCCAAAGTGTGTGGACTCATTACAAGCTCAGGAAATCAACCCTATTTAAATCTCTTTCAGCACCACTCTCCAACTTTAATAGTGCATGTGTGGAAGCAAATATTAAACAGAAGTTCATCCTCCCCTCCTGGTCCCCTGCCTCCGTGCTCCTGCACTACCCCTAGTTCTGTATCTGAATGGTCACTATTTGTTTCTTCTTTCTGATTAGTCTTGTCAAGACTTTCTCTCACTAAGCACTGTTTTAATTCTTTTCACCATTGCATAGTCAGATTTCTCTGTTTGTGATCTTCAGTATCGCACCCTTGCACTCTTGTGTTTACTTTGGTCTCTATTTTGCTGACTTCTCTGGTGTCAGCTCCCATGCTACTCATTCCTCTCTTATCAGCTGCTTTCCTGCTTCCTTATTTCATCTTCCCTCATCCAGTCCTCTAATCTTCATGTTGGAGTATCTCAATGCTAGTTGAGTTCACTCAAATTTCTGTTTGCCATTCTCTTGCTCAGCCAGGACTCTCATAAGGAAATGAGTGCTTAGGAGGAAAGGACTTCCCCCATACTGACAGCAGTCTTTCCTCACCACTGGCAAAGTGGCGTCCTCTAGATTATGTTCTTTCTCCCTTTTTCTCCTGTTCTTACTCTTCTAGCTCTTGCTGACAATGAGACATTGCTGTCATATGAGGGAACACCTGTGGGAGCCTCACACTGGCTTTTCGCAAGACACCTACCACCCAATACAATTTGCAGTCACTATTATTTTATTATTACAAAGCCCTAAGTTCCTGTCATGGGTTCAGGAGCAGCAGTCATCTTTCCCCTTTAAGTAGTAGCTGGTGAGCACTGTGTTTTGGATTTTTCG
>JASSUY010036895.1:0-10177 GCA_032466535.1 Forpus xanthops | reverse complement strand
TGACCAGAGCTGTATGACCAGTGCTGTATGACCAGAGCTGTATGACCAGTGCTGTATGACCAGTGCTGTATGACCAGAGCTGTATGACCAGTGCTGTATGACCAGTGCTGTATGACCAGTGCTGTATGACCAGTGCTGTATGACCAGGGCTTTATGGCCAGAGCTGTATGACCAGTGCTGTATGACCAGTGCTGTATGACCAGGGCTTTATGGCCAGTGCTGTATGGCCAGGGCTATGGCCATCGGGAGCCCTTTTCTCTCGGTGCATCGCATCCCCTCGGGACCGGGGATCAGCGGGGCGGTGCTGGGGGGGGCGCTACCGCTGCGCACGGGCGCCCTCTGCTGGCGGCAGAGGCGCGGCGCGACAGAGCGGGTGTGCGGAGAGGAGCGGGAGGTGCCGGGCGGGTGACGCGGTTTTGGGGGGGTCCTGGGAGCTTCAGGGATGTGCAGGGGCAGCGGAGGATGCAGAGGAGTTCTGGGATGCGTTGGGGTGTTCAGCTCTGCGTACAGTGGGTGCTGGGAGTACTGCATGGGCACCCTTTGCCTGCCTGGCTGTGCGGTGCTGTTCCTCACACTGGGCTCCTGTGTGCAGAGCCAGAGCCCCACAGCGGGGCAGGGCACGGCCTCCACACCACGGGCGCATCACACCGGGGCCAGATGCATCCTTCAGTGCTGATCACAGCCAAGCCCTGGGCTCCTGCCCTCATGGTGCTTCCCCTCAGCCCCACACCATGCAGCCCCACACCATGAGCCCCACACCACGCACCCTTGCAGCCAGCGCTGTGCCCACTCCCGGTGCAGGCAGAGCCACCAGATCACCGTGCTTGGTGCTGAGCTGGCACCTTCGTCCTGCCCGCAGAGCTGGGCCCTTGCCCTTCCTGCGTGGGGAGGGAAGGAGGGGAGCGTGACGGAGTGTGCAAGGGTGTGCACGCATGGTGCCTGCACGTCTGTAGGCACTGCTGCCTTGGAGCCACAGACAGCACCACTCGCTGCTCCGGGCAGCATCGCCTGGGCACCCTGTTACCGACCCCAAGGGCTGCATGCCTGCAGCATGAGCGTGCAGAGACCAACTGCGGTGTGCAGGAGCAGCGCAGGGCTTCCTCCCAAGTGGTTCTGCTCTGGGGATGCCCTCAGCACGCTCACCCTGAGCCCCCAGCCCCAAGGCGCTGTCAGGGGTATGAGGCAGCCTCTGTGTGCTTGTTCTGGCTGCTGCCTGCACAGGGCGCCCCTGAGATGGGCCAGACACTGCCAGCCCCACGCAATGGCCCTTTTCATTTTGTCCCAGGGATGGTGCCTGCAGAGCTGGTGAGGGTGAGGATGCTCGGGGCAAGGACCAAGCTGCAGCCCAGCCTGCGTCCTGCATGGCCAGACCCATTCCATAGGGCCAGAGAGGCACCATTGTCCTGGGGCTGCTGAGGCTCCAGGACTGGGACACTGCCTGCTCCAGCATGGAGAAGGCTCTGTGCCCCAGATGGGGCAGTGCAGTGTGGGGTCAGCTCATGGGACAGGGAGGCTGGAGGGCACAGGAGGCCCCACACCTGCCTGGGCCACCACACACTGTAAGTGAGTGCACAGGAGGGGATATGTGCTGTAGGGACAGGAGGGGATGTGCTGTAGGGACAGGAGGGGATGTGCTGCAGGGACAGGAGGGGATGTGTGTGCTGTAGGGACAGGAGGGGATGTGCTGTAGGGACAGGAGGGGATATGTGCTGTAGGGACAGGAGGGGATGTGTGTGCTGCAGGGACAGGAGGGGATGTGCTGTAGGGACAGGAGGGGATGTGTGTGCTGTAGGGACAGGAGGGGATGTGTGTGCTGTAGGGACAGGAGGGGATGTGCTGTAGGGACAGGAGGGGATATGTGCTGCAGGGACAGGAGGGGATGTGCTGTAGGGACAGGAGGGGATGTGTGTGCTGTAGGGACAGGAGGGGATGTGCTGTAGGGACAGGAGGGGATGTGTGAGCTGCAGGGACAGGAGGGGATGTGCTGTAGGGACAGGAGGGGACGTGTGTGCTGCAGGAACGTGCCTGCGTCACCCCTGCACTCCCATGCCTGCAGCTTGGGCGGCCCAGCGCCAAGCTGAAACTTGTCTGTCGGTTAATTACAGGGGGATGAGGACTCCAAAGGATTTACATTCCTCTTGGGCCACGCCTGGAAACCGCTTTCACCATCAGCCAGTTCCTGAGAAGTAATTTTCCACCCGCGCTGCCAGCCCCAGCCCTGCGTGGGGACCCAGCGGGCTCAGGGCAAAGGGGCTCCTGCCTGCCCCATCTTGGCTTTGTCCTGGGTGCTGCAGACAGCCCCATCCCCTCTCCCGCTGCCCGGAGCTCCGAGGAGGTCTGGTGCCTTCAGTCTCAGCTGTGCTTCCCCAGGGGTTCAGAGGCTGTGGGTTATGGTGGTTGGAAGCTGGGGGTTTGCAGCAGTGTGCTGAAGGATGGAGCCTCGTGATGGTCAGCCACGTCCTCCACCTTCGCCTTGGCTGGGGACAGCTCCCAAGTGACTGCCAGGACACAGGGCCTGGGTCTGGGTCTGTTGTGAGGGATGAGGGGAATCAGGGGACTCACTGAGCCAAAGGGTCTGTGTCTGCTCAGGGCACTTCTGTCTGCACACAGCAGCAGACAACCAGCACCCCCCAGATTAGACAGGACTGGACCCGCCGAGCCCCTTTGGTCACATCCCAGCTAAATCAGCAGGGAAGGAGCCAAATCCCTCCTGTCCCCTGTGCTCTCCCCTGGACACAGTGCACATGGAGACACGCAGGCAGCCGGTTCCTCCAGCACAGCCCTTGCCAGAGCCGCCTGCTCCCACCACTGCCATGTTTCCCACCATGTGCCAGTGCTCCGGCATCCACTGTGGTGGGAGCCCTGGGAGGCCGGGCCTGCTGTCCTGCTGCTGGCCATGGCTGGTGTGTGCATCACTGCAGTGAGGCTCCTGCCCCGCACAGGTCCGTGGCCAATTGGCAAGACCACACACATGGTTCACAGCAGTGAGGACAGCGTGGCACATGGTCACACCACCAGACCAGTGTGGCACATGGCACTGCCAACCAGGCAGCAAACCCTTTGTGTCCTTCAGCGCAGGGCCTGGGACTTGGGGCTCCGTGCACACCATGCACGATGTGTGAATCCCACGGCACGGGGCTGTGTCACGCTCAGACTGTGGGTCCCTACCTGCGTCCCCTCCCTGCCAGCACCCTGATGACCAACCCTGCTGGGGTCTGGAGCATCAGCATTGCCATGTCCTGAGCCTGGGGGGGGGGGAAAGGGCCATTTTGGCGTTCCCCTCTGTGGGAGCTGCTGGGAACAGGCGGCCGCAGCATCGTGCCAAGGCCGAGGCGTTGTGCAAGCAGGAGCAGGCGGTTGCCTCCCTCGGCGGCACACCCGGCCGAGGTGCGGCTGTGACTGCGGCGATGGGAACGCGCGGGCAGGACCCACCTCACTAATGACAGCGTGGTGCTGGGCGCGGGGACAAGCCAGGGCAGGATGCGGCTGCGTCAGTGCCCAGCACCGGCTGGCACAGCCACAGCGCGCCCCATTGCCCCAGCGCGGAGGGGGCTCCTGCCCCTGCGCCCCTGTGCTGTGGCTGCTTCCAGCAAGGCCATGGGCTCAGGGAGACCCCCCCAAGCAGGAATGCTGCAGAGGGTGTTTATGTCTGACCCCATTCAAGGAGCAAAGGCTGAAATGGAGCTGTGCTGGAGCAGGAGAGCGATGCGCAGCACGGAGCAGGGCACTGTCCCCATCTCTGACCTCAGCCCCATGGGGCTTCACTCAGACCTGGCCCCAGGCTGGTGAGAACTGCTCTTGGTGCTGTGGCCCCAGAGCCAACACGAGACCCAGCGACCGGGCCCTGGGCTCTGCTGTGCCCCCAAGACCTGCTCCATCCACCAGCGCTGCCCCACGCCAGACCAGCCACCATGGCTCTGCCTCCTGGCCAACACAAGGCTAAGCCCATGGCACCGGCACAGCAGCATCTGTGGCACAGCCGCTTGCAGAAAGGCCATGGCTCCATCTTGACCTGGTTTTCCAGGGAAGCCTCATTCCGTGGGGTGAGCACCAAGGACATGGTGGCTGAGCAGCGCTCCTTCAGCAGTGCTGCCTGCGGATGCCATGGTGGGGGAACTGGGAGGATTCAGGGTCCCCTGGGAAGGGCTCATCCCTGGTGCCATCTCTGGGGTGCTGCTGCTGGGGGAGGCCTGACATAACCAGAAGACGGGGATGAGGCTGAGCTGTTTTCCAGCTGGACCACAAGGCACAGCCTGCCACCTTTCCCCTCTCCCAGGCCACCTTATGCTGGCTGCTGAAATGAGGGTTCACAGCAGCTCTGTGCTGCCTGGCACCACGGGGAAGTGCAGCGAGCTGCTCCTGCACTCTCAGGGTGCCCGGAGAGCCATGGGCAGCACGAATGGGCACGGGAGGACCAGGCAGAACATGGCACCAAACTGGAGCTGTGGCTCCGGCAGCCGCAGTGCCCAAAGGACCTCAGGCACCACCCCAAGAGTCCCTCAGCCACTGCAGTGTGTGGGCTCTGCCCACAGAGCTCCCCCCTCCATGTGGCCACCCTGTCCCCATTCATGTCTGGGGTTTGGGTGCCAAGGCACCGGGACCCCAGGCCCTGCTCCTGGCTCCTGTCCCGGCTGGGTGCCGCAGCCAAGGGTTTTGCAAGAGGCAGCGCCAAGGGAGGAGGCAGCGTTGGGCATCTGCCAGTGTTTGGCCCTGGGGGAGCTGATGTGCGCAGGCAGGGACGCAGGCAGGGACGAGCAGGCCCGGCCGTGGGGCAGGGACCTGCCCACACCCCTTCGGTTTTGCCTCGTAAGTGAAACGCCAGCGTGGAGCGAGGCAGATGCTGACCCAGGTGTTTGGCCTCACCTGCCCTTTCTCTCTGCTCAGGTCAGCAGAGTGGGGACTCCGGGCTCTGCCTTGTGCTCACCATCGCTGCTGCTCTTACCCCGGAAGTCTCCTGTGCCTTTACCCCTGGTCAGTGAGGGGTGCGTTCAGCCCCGTGTCCTGTGTCACGCAGGGCAGGGTCGCATGCCTGAGGATGCTTGCAGGGTAGGGTGGGCTCCTCCCTTGGCTTGAGCAGGGCTGAGATGCATGGGGCAGTGCTCTGCAGAGGGAAGGGGCTGCTGCTCTCATGGGCCTTGGAGCCCACCAGATGCATGAGACGAGCAGCACAGCAAAGCTCTTCCCCTCCTGTCCTTGCCATGCCATAACAGGGGACTCTGCTCCCTATTGTGCCAGGCAGCGCTGGCAGCACAGGGCCGTGTGTGCAGGCAGCCAGGAGAGGGTCTTCTGTCTTTTCCCAGTGCATTCAGGGTGTCCCCACAGGCAGGCACCCAGCAGGGCAGGAAGGGGCCCAGATTGGGCTGCTTTGTGTCTATGGTGTCCCCAGTGCTGGTGCTAGCAGTGAGCTCCCACCCACAAGACTCCCAGCAAAGGCCCTTCCCGGGGCCTCTCCTGGCACAGAGCAGTGAGTTCCCTCCTGGAGGGGTGATGCTGCCCGGCTCAGCCGGGGGCTGCAGAGCAGGATGGCCACAGTGCCCCTGCCCCATGGAGCTGGGGCCGTGGGATGGAGCTGAGCAGGGCAGGAGCAGTGGGAGCAGAGTTCCATCCCCTCTGGACGCCGTGCCTCATGCTGTGGACCATGCTTGTGCCAGCCAGCTCCAGGCAGTGGGAGCTGAGCCTGGCACCTTCACCCCTTCCCACTGGGGAAGGAAACGCAGAGCGTGCCTGGCAAAAGCGTGTTTGTGGCGTGTGTGAACAGGCTGAGCTGGGGCGATCCCTCCCTCTGATCCTGCAGCACCGCGCTCCCATCCTGCATCAGGAGAGCCTGAACACAGAGTCATGGCTTCCCCTGCGCGGCTCCTGAGCTGCCCTGGCTGCCTGCTCTAGGCCCTGGACCACAGGAAGGCCTTTGGACGCGCTCCCTGTCACTGAACCAAGGGGAGCAGCCACAGCGCCCACAGCTGTCTCTGAGGACATTGTGGCCCATGTACGAGGCTCACCATATCTCTGCCCCCCCCCAGGCACACACAGAGCTGCTGGAGCCTGCAGCACCCAACCCCAGACCTGGATCTGCCTCGGTACAAAGCCCTGGCAGCCCCATGGGCAGAGCTGAACACACTGCTGGTGTCCCGAGCGGGGCACAGGAGCTGGCCCCGGCACTGTTCCCACCCTTTCCAGCCCCTGTGATGGCTGCTCCCGTGTCAGGTTTGCTCCATGCTGGTGCCAATCCCCCAGGTGAGGGCTGGGGCTGTCCAGGCCATGGTGACCCCAACAAGGTGGATGTTTACTTGAGGTGAGCACTGACCGTTCGTGCATGGAGACCTCAACTTCAGCCAAGGGCATCCCTGTGGGTGCAGGATGGTGCCATGGGAACAATGCTGGCACTGGCTGGGCGGCAGCAGAAGGAACAGCACCCCCTTCTCTGCAGGACACCCATGGGATCCCTACCCATGGACACCCCCCCAAGCCTGGGGGATGGAGCACTTGGGCTGCAGCCCCCAGCTCCAACCTGGGCACAGCACACGGTGGCCACAGGCGCGATCTCAGCCAGGGGAGGCTGCGTGGCCCAAGCGCAGGCAGGGAGAGGCTGAGCAGGGCTGGGAGCCAGGACCGTGCCTGTTCCCCAGCCCCAGGCTGGGCTGAGCCGCCGTGTTCAGAGCTCTCCTGGCACCTCGCGGAGAGCAGAGGTGTCACAGCCAGCCCTGGGAAAGGCAGAGGATGAGCAGCGGGAGGAAGGCTCCTGCCAGGGGAAGGGGGAGCTGAGCAGTGGCAGGGTTGGTGAGGAAGCACCTTTAGAAAGCGGTGACTGCAACACACTGGGAGCCAGGAGTTAGGTGGGAATTGGGATGTGCCCACAGATGGCCATTGCAGGGGAAAGGGCTGCAGTGGGACAATGCTGTGGCGTGAGGAGGGTGCATTTGAAACCCTCCTTTGGATGTCTTATGTTACAGTGCATCCAATGTGGGTACGACAGAGAGCACCCTGCACCTCGGGCTGGGCAGAGGTTGGCTCACACTTGCTCCTTACATAAACACTTCCAGGTTTTGCACACTTTGGGATGTGAGTTGCCAGGAGTGGCTGTGTAAGGAAAGGGAATCTGGTACTTGAGCAGGGAGCCTGGGATTCCCGGCGCTGGCTCTGGGGCTCACCTGGGCCAGGAGCAGGTTAGTCACCAGGGCTGACGCCTCTCAGCGCTGCCTTTGCTGATTAATGGGATCAAATCCTGCACACCAGAACTCCAGCTCATCCTGAATCCAGGTCTGTGCAGTCACACGGAGGCTGCAGGAAGGATGTGCGAGGAGAAAAGCTGGTTTCTAGGAATGTCTCAGCCCGGAGGGCATGTGTGAGCTGCTGGGGAAGCAGCAAAGCGAAAGGCCGGGATGATTCCTGCCTCTCTGCTGCACTTCCCAGGTGGATCAGAGGGGCACCAAGACCCCCACCTCAGAGCACAGGGTGAATTGGCCTTTGCAGGACCCTGCCACAACCCAGGGCTGGTCACCCACCCAAGAGCAGCAGCAGGACCCTGCACGCAGGGCTGAGCTGCACTGCCCGTTGTGACACACAGAATCCTGGAGTCAAGCAGGAGCCCCAGTGCTGGGCAGCCACAGCCCTCGCAGGGCCCTCGGCATTCCCTGGGAGCCATTCACTGCTGAGGGACAGGATGGTTTCTAGAAGCCACCTTGGCCCAAAGCACGACCACGGAGCCCTGGGTAGAAGAATGCCCTGCACAGACTGTTCTGGGCCCTCCTCCTGCTGACCCTAAAGCCAGCCTGGCAGCTCACCAGACATCACCACGGCCCAACACGGGGGGTTCCTGTGAACGGAGCAAGAGTTCAGCCGAGACGGGATGGAGATGGTCATTTGCCTGGCACTGGGCACAGAAGAAGCTGCAGCTGCTCGGTGAGATGCACAGATCAGCATTGCCACCTCGTGGGGAGCCGGGACAAGCGCATCCCTGGGAGGCGGCATCTCCTTGGGCTGGGGGGCAGGAGCTGGACGGGACCGAGCACCCAAGAATGAACAGGGGTGAGGAGGGTGCGAGGGTCAAAGCCCCCGTGCCGAGCTGAAGCCCCTCGGCATTAATCCTGCTCTGGAGGATGGAAAATGGATGTTAACATTTCCCTGCTAGCGATGGGCTTAGCTCTGGTGCGCAACACACGTCTGTCTCTTTGTGTTTCACCAAAGGATCTGGGATCCAGGGGTGAGGCTACAACCCAGGATGCGCCCTATGGACAGTGTGAGCCTGCAGCAACGCTGGTAAATAGCCTCTGTGGGGCATCCTGGTGCAGTGTGAGACCAACCTGCCCAGCAGCATCCTCAGGAGGTACCAGGGGCTCTGGCACTGAATACCAAACCCAGCCCTTCTGCTGCAGTGAGGACTTCGGAGTGCCTCTAGCAGAAAGATGCAGTGTAAATCCCCGATTGCTTCCCTGCTGTCTGGATACACCGGGATGTGCCTGCTACAGGCGGGTCCTTTTCTGGGAGAGAAGGAAGATGTGATCAGAAAGAGAAGAGGGAAGAGCCATCTGCCTGGTGGTGGTGAGCAAATGCACATTTTAATGGAAACGTCAGCCAGTTCTGTCACATACAGACAGACAAGAGTGACAGATGCTTGAGAGACACTGAAATACAGCAACACAAACATTCCTTCTGCTTAGTACAAGATAAAGCATTGGCCTTTATCTTAAATAAAGCCCCCCAAGAAGGATTCGACATCTGAAGCGTGTGAGGACTGCACATTCAGATGCCAATAACCTGTCAAACCACACTGAGAGTTGGAGGTGGCTCCAGAGCAGGGCAGGAAAACCTACAGAAAGCGAGCTGCAGCCACAGGAGACCTGAGGGGAGCCAATAACCAACCTACAGCATGGTAGATGCAGCGCAACAGACCCGTGTCTCCCTAGGGGCAATATTCCTGCTCCATATGCAGCTCTAACAGACTCCCAGAGGAGAGTTTATGCTCCGACTGGATCTTATACGGCTTTTGACCCCATTAATTGCGTAGGAGATTTACTGCTCTTCATATTGGGGCTGTGAGTGTATTTTTAGACCATCTTTGAGCTGGGTGTGATGCTCACCTGCCAGCAGCCCCTGCTCCACATTGTGCTGAGCCAGTGCTAGGAGACACTCATCCCTTTGTGAGGGCTTTTCCCCTCGCAACAGTCACCAGGGAAATGATGAAGCGTCTTCCTTCAGCAGCTCAAACTGAACACCGAGTGCCTGGCTCCTGGCCCCCAAGTGAGGACTCAGGAGGACTAAATGCTTTTAATGCTAAATGACAAGGCCTGATGTCAGGGTTGAAATGCAGTAAGTGCAAGGGGACTTGTTTAAAAATGCTTCCTTTCCTGGCAGATCTGGGTGATAACTTGAGCATTTCCCTTTGGCATCAAGGAGCCCCCAGGCCCTCTCTCAAGAACAGTGTTCTGCAGCACCCTCAGAGCTTCTCCCTGCCAAGCAGCCATGGAAAAGCAGCAGAGAAGCCCATTTCTGTCTGCATATGGCTTCAAGCTTGGCTGCCATCATGGTGATAGCTGAGTGACAAACACATCCACGGGGAAGCTCTCCAGGCTGAGCCTGAGTCTTCTCAGGCTGGAGCACAAAGTGATGCCCATGGTGTGGAGCCCAGGGCAGATAAACCGGCCTGCGCTGGGCTCTGCTAGGCTGGACCCAGGCTGTGAGCACCCACACGGGGTAAAAGGGAATGGGCTCATTGAATCTCATAATGGCTTAGGCTGAAAAGGACCTTGAGCTCCTCCAGCTCCAACCCCCTGCATGGGCAGGGACACCTTCCACTGGCGCATTCTGCCCCAAGCCCTATCCTGAACGCTGCCAAGAACCGCGGTTTAAAGCCATTCCCTTCTCCTGTCCCTACACATCCCTGCGGATGCGGCTCTCGGGGGGTACCGCGTGTGATGAACCCGCCCAAACCCCGGCACGACCCAGGCTCCCTCCCGGGACCCCGCACAGCGGCCCGGTCCCTCTGCCTGCACCGGGCTGTGTCCCACACGCGGGCCGAGCCCTCGCTGAGAGCTGCCCGATCCCTCTGCCTGCACCGGGCTGTGTCCCACACGCGGGCCGAGCCCTCGCTGAGAGCTGCCCGATCCCTCTGCCTGCACCGGGCTGTGTCCCACACGCGGGCCGAGCCCTCGCTGAGAGCTGCCCGATCCCTCTGCCTGCA